>JAQIFY010006158.1:0-10517 GCA_028533085.1 Varecia variegata
GGTATAGTCGTTCCTGAGATAATTTTATATAATATGACTCCCTAGCAGGCTGGAGAGAGAAATTCCCACTGGCTCTGAAGTAAGCTGCCATGTCGTAAGAGGGACATAGGATAGGATCTGAGGGTGGCCTCTAAAATCTGAGAGCAATCCCTGCCAACGGCCAATGAGAAATCAGGGATATCAGTCCCAGCCAAAAGGAGGCTGAGAGCTTTATTAAAAACAGGTTTGCCACCAGAATATAGGTATTGTGAAAACCACCACTAAATCAAAGCCAAAACGGGAAAAGCAAAGACATGTATCAACTTTGTCATCACTGGACATGTAGATTTGGATAGATCCATCTGATCTACAAATGTGGTAGAATCGACAACAGAACCATCAAAAAATTTGAGGAGGCTGCTGAGATAGGAAAGGGCTCCTTCAAGTATGCCTGAGTTTGCATAAACCAAAAGCTGAGTGTCAGCAGGGTTTCACTTTTGTTAACTCCCCATGTACACTGGAGACCAGCAAGTATTATCTGACCATTGTTGATACCCCAAGACAGGCTTTATTAAAAACATGGTAACAGACAGACCTCAGACTGATTGTGCTATCCTGATTGTTACTTCTCTTGGTGAATCTGAGGCTAGTATTTCATGTGCATGTCCTTCTGGCATGTACACGAGGTGTGAAACAACTAATTGTTGATGTTAGCAAAATGGTTTCCACTTAACCACTCTATAGAAGAGATACAAGGAAATTACTGAGGAAGTCAGCACCTACGTTAAGAAAATTGGCTACAACCCTGACATAGTAGCATTTGTGCCAATTTCTGGTTGGAATGGTGATAACATGCTGGAGCCAAGTGCTAACATGCCTTGGTTCGAGGGATAGGGTCACCCATAAACATGGCAATGCCAGTGGAACCACTTTACTTGGAGCTCTGGATTGCAGCCTGCCACCAACTCATGCTACCAGCAAGACTTTGCATCTGCCCCTCCAGGATCCCTACAAAATTGATTGTATTGGTACTGTCCCTATTGGCCAAGTAGAGAAAGCTGTTACCAAACCTGGCATGGTACTCACCTTTGCTCCAGGCAACGTTAAAATGGTAGTAAAGTCTATGGAAATGAACCATGAAACTTTGAGTGAAGCTCCTTTTGGGGATGACATGGGCTTCCATGTCAAAAGTGTCTCTGTCAAAGATGTCTGTCATGGCAGCATGGCTGATGACAGCAAAAATGACCTTCCTTCCCTTCTCAGATAATTATCCTGAACCATCCAGGCCAAGTCACTGCTGGCTGTGCACTTGTGCTGTGTTATCACACAGCTCACATTGCTTGCAAGTTTGCTGAAGGAGAAGATGGATCATCATTCTGGTAAGAAGGTGGAAGATGGACCCAAATTCTTGAAGTCTGGTGATGCTGCTTGTCATTGATATGGTACCTGGCAAGCCCACGTGTGTTGAGAGCTGCTCTGACTATCCTCTAGGTTGGTTTGTTCATGATAAAACACAGTCTTATATGGACATTACAGATGTGATTAAGTTAAAGGCCTTGAGACAGGGAGATTATTCCGGATTATCTCCAGAATAGGCCCAGTGTAATCACCAGGATCCTTGTAAGAGGATAGCAGGCTGGTCAGAGCGAGTGACCTCTAGATGCTTTAAAAGGCAGGGAAACATTCCCTACAGTCTGCTCTCACCTGTCGTTAGGACTTCTGACCTCCAGAACTGTAAGACAATGAATTCATGGTATTTTAAGTCACTGACCTTGTAGGAATTTGTGCAATAGAGAAAAATGCACTAGATATCTGAGAAGAGCCTCTTACGTGGAAGAAACCAAAACAAAGTAACTTGGTGGACAGAAACTATACAGGAGGAAGAGTACTTCAAAGATAGAAATTTTTCCTCATATACTTGGAGAGATAGGTGAATATATACATCCACGAAAGAATAGAATGATACACACACGTTAAACACTCAGAACAAAAATTAATTCTTAAAAATTTTAGAATTTTTAAACTAGTGATAATAGAAATTTAAAACTAAATATAAGGGTTGGTGGATAAAGTTAAGGAAATTTCCCAGAAAGAAGATCAAAGAAAAATAATAGATGAGAGAAAACAAGAAAGAAAAGTTAAGGAAAAGGAGCAAAGATTCAAAATCTGAATAATACAGGAAGTCATCAGTAAGAAAATTTGCCAGAATTGAAGGATATGAGTTGTGAAGTTGACAGCATTCTCTGAGTAACCAGAACAATGGATGAAAATAGACTCACACTAAAGCACATTACCATGAACTTTCATGGGAGCAATTATAAGATCCTACAGGACCTCCAGAGAGAGAGTGGAGGGAGGAAAAGGAAAGATCATGTACAAAGAAACCGAAGGCCACATGAAAAGGAATATTATCAGGAATCAGAATAGGTTTGATCTTATTAATAAAAACATGGAAAGCAAGATAATGGTCAATGTCTTCAAAGTTCTGGTGGAAAAAGAATTCTAACCTAGAATTCTATACCTAGCCAAACTGTAGTAAACATGATAGAATAAATATTTTTACAGAATTACCTTTACAATGCCATACTGAAGGGTGTCTTCCATTAAAGTCAGGGAGCAAATCAAGAAAGAGAAAGATAGGAGATTCAGAAAAAAAAAGAGACCAAAAAAAAAAAAAAAAAAAGAAAAAGAAAGAAAATTACAGAGAATATCGTAATGATGATTAGGGAAAGATCTCAGAAATGCCCAAGGCATAGTTCTTGGAGCTCTTTTCTATCAGCAACTACTCAAGGTGAAATTATCCAATATTTTTTTCAAAATTGAGTATAATTGGCATATAAAAATACTTCATGTATATAAATTGTACCATTTTATTAATATAAGTTTTTGCATATTACCAGTCACCAAAATCAAGATACTAAATACGTGCATCACCTCCGAAAGCTTCATCATGCATCTTTGTTATCTCTCCCTCCTGTTCCTTCCTGCCTCTGCTTCATTCCCAAGCCAGGCAACCACTTATCTGCTGTCTATAACTATAGATATTTGCATATTCTAAAATGACATAAAGGGGAAGACATAGTATGTACTCTGATTTCTTTTAATCTGCACAATTATTTTGAGTTTCATTCATATTTTTACATATATTGCTAGTTCAATCCTTTTTATTGCTCAATAGTATTCCATTTTATGAATAATTTGAGTTGTTTCCGGTTTTTGGCTGTTGTAAATAAAGTTGCTATGACCATTCATATACAGGTATTTTTACAAAAATAGGCTTTCTTTTCTCTAGGGCAGATACCTAAAAGCAGAATTTCTGCACCACATGGTAGTTATCTATTTGGTTTTTTAAGAAATTGTCAAATTGTTTTCCAAAGTGGTTTTATAATTTTACATTCTCATTATATGTGCACTAATAAATAGTTCCATTTCCTCCTCATCCTCACCAATATTTAATATAGTCAGGCTTTTTAGTTTTAGTCATTTAATGGTTTTGTGGTTTCCCTGGCAGCAGTTCCCAACCTTTTTGGCACCAGGGACAGGTTTCATGGAAGACAATTTTTCCACGGGGGCAGGGGGCAGCAGGAGGCAGAGCTCAGGCAGTGATACGAGTGATGGGGAGCTGCTGTAAATCCACCGGCTCACCTGCCCTCTGCTCACCTCCTGCTGTGTGGCCCCCAGGTTCCTAAGTTTCATGGAAAACAATTTTTCCACAGACAGGGGGTGGGGGGGGCAGGATTGCGGAGCTCTGTGGCCTGGTCCCTAAGAGGCCACAGACTGGTATTGGTCCGTGGCCTGTGGATTGGGGACTGCAGGGTTAGAAACAAAGAATGAGAGTGGGGCTCATAGCAACCAGCTCAGCGACCAGGATGACTTGCTGTGCATTTCAGCGAACAGAAGCATCACATCAGAGAAATTAGCCAACAACACCGTGCTGCCCGAAACATAACTCACAGATCTTCCAGGCTTGAATCTGTAGCCAGATTCCCTACATAACCTGGGTGCTCTCATCAGGTCTTCCCTAGGCCCTATTTTAAAGAAGTGAAGAGGTCAGACAGGCTTGACCCAGGAAGACAAGCAGCAGATCCACTCAGCCAAAAATCTCACCGAATCCTGCCTCGGTGGGTTTCGATCCTCCATCTTAGATTGCTAAGAAGCATAGCGTCTGGTCCCTCCTGTTTATAGCACTGGCTCTGCCCACCCTCAAAGCTCAGCCTGTAACTGCATTCAACTGCAGATCCCAAATAGTGAAATTACCTGGCCAGGGAATGCATCTTGCAACTGGCCTGACTGGAAGCCATCACAGTATCCAGCCAGTAACTCTGCCTGATAGCAGAGCCCAGCCAGTGGTCTCACTGGGCAGTGGAGCCCAGCCAGTGGCCCTATCCAACATCTGAGCAAAGGCAACAGCCCAACAAACAAGAGGACTCAACACAAGCTCTGCCTGCCTGAGGTTGTCACCAGCAGGCCCTTCCAGAATCCCAGGCTGAACCCCAAGGAAAATGAGATCTATAAAATGACAAAGAATACAGATTAATACTCATAAAGAAGTTCAATAGACTATAAAAGCATGTGGACTGAAATATTGAATAAAACTTGTAAAACAAAAAGCAAAAAGCTAAGAAATAGAAACAATAAAAAAGATAGAAATCCTAGAAATGAAGAATACAATGACTGAATTGAAAAATTCAATAGGAAGCTTCAACAGCTGACTCAATCAAGTAAGAAAAAAAAGAATTGGTGAACTGGAAGACATAACATGAGAAATTATCCAATCAGAGAAACAAAAAGACAAAAGAATGAAAAAGAATAAATAGCAATTATGGGACATCATCAAGAAACAAAACTTTTGCCTAATAGGAGTTGCAGAAGGAGAAGAAATAGAAAAAGGGCCAGAAAAAATTAAAATTATGACTGAAAACTTTCTCATCTGGAGATAAAGGCCAACACCCAAGCACAAGAAGCACAGAGATCTCCTATCAAATTCCAACCAAAGAGGAGTACACCAAGGTACATAATACTCAAACTATCAAATATCAAAGACAAAAAAATTTAGAGAGCAATGAGATAAGAAACACATCACATACAAAGGTATGTCAATATGACTATCAGCATATTTCTCAGAAGAAACCCTGCAGGCCAGAAGAGAGTAGACTCAATGAAAAATGCTTTATCCAGCAAAGCTATATTTCAGATATGAAGGAGAAATAAAAACTTTCCCAGACATCAAA
This sequence comes from Varecia variegata, assembly GCA_028533085.1. NCBI lineage: Eukaryota > Metazoa > Chordata > Mammalia > Primates > Lemuridae > Varecia > Varecia variegata. The sequence continues at coordinate 5,211 of JAQIFY010006158.1, forward strand.
AGCTAAGGGTGTGCATCATCACTAGAATTCCTTATAGCTGGGATCCCCAAGCTCCAGGCTGTGGGCCGGTACCAGTTCTTGGCCTGTTAGGAACCGGGCCACACAGCAGGAGGTGAGCAAGGGAAGCTTCATCTGTATTTATAGCTGCTCCCCATCACTCACATCACCGCCTAAGCTCTGCCTCCTGTCAGATCAGTGGCAGCATTAGATTCTCATGGGAGCGCGATCCCTACTGTTAACTGCACATGTGAGGGATCTAGGTTGCCTGCTTCTTATGAGAATCTAACGCCTGAAGATCTCAGGTGGAGCTGAGGCAGTGATGCTAGCAATGGGGAGCAGCTGCAACTGTAATAAATGTAATGTGTTTGAATCATCCGAAAACCATCCCCCACAACCTGGTCCATGGAAAAATTGTCTTCCATGAAACCAGTGCCAAAAAGTGTGGAGACCACCGTTCTAACTGACCCATGTGATCTAGACCTGCCTTTACTTCAACATTTTCCCTGGAATAGAGATGGGAGTGAGCCTCCTGTAAAGAGTCTCAGAATGGTGGGGAAACTGAATGTCCAACTTTAACTCACTTTTCTCACCATGGGCCCAGGGAAATTGTCTGTGTGTGGAACTGTGCCAGCTTTGGGGAGCAGTGCTGTGGTCAAAGAGAACCATTGCTCTTACCATTTGATTGTGGCTATCCTTGGTTCTGTGGTCCAAGAGGGTGTTTTAATTTTACTCCTGAGTTCTGGAATATTCGATATGGTATTTTTGTCTGTGAATAGTTGCTAGTTGGATTTTTGTGGGGTTCAGTGAAGCCAGAGAACTCCTATTCCACTATTTTTCTGATGTCAATCTTGGATATATTCTATCTTGATCAATGAATATTCCATATGCTCTTGAAAATATGCATATTCTGCTACTCATGGGTGGATCATTGTATAAATATCAACTAGGTCAAACTGGTTCATAGTGTTGTTCTAATTTTCTATATTCTCATTTATTTTCTATATTCTTTTTCTGTTAATTATTGCAAGTAGTGTATTGGCCTCTCCAACCATAATTGTGGATCTATCTATTCCTTCTTTCAATTTTATTTGTTTTTGCTTCCTGTATTTTGAAGCTCTGTTATTAAGTGCAGAAATGTTTAGGATTGTATGTCCTCTAGATTAATTGCTTTTTTTATCATTAGGTAATAATCTTCTTTATCCCTGGTAATATTCTTTACTCTAAAATCTTCTTTGTGTAATATTAACATAGCTACTCCAACTTTGTTTTGATTAGTGTTAACAGGGCATGTCTTTAATTATACTTTTTGTTTTGACCCATTTGTGTCCTTATAGCTTAAGTGCCTTTCTTGTAGATAGCATAGAGTTGGGTCTTACTATTTTATCTAATTAGACAATCTATGCCTTTTAATTGAGGTATTTAGACCATTTACATTTAATGTGATAACTGATATGTGTGGTTTAAGTCTATCATTTTTTCTCTTATTTTTTTTCTCTGTATCACATGTCATTTTTATTCTTTTTTCTCTTTTTTTGTATTTCTTTGGAGTAATTGAATATTTTTATGGCTTCATTTCATTTACTTTGTTATCTTTTTTATTTTAAAAGTTACTTTAGAGTTTATAGTATACATTTGTAGCAGGTTGAATAAAAGACCCCAAAGATATCAAGTAAACCTCCTATTAGGTCCCACCTCTAACATTTGGGTTCAAATGTCAACATGAGATTTTGAAGGGACAAACATTCAAACTGGAAACTGTAAGTGTTACTTTATTTGGGAAATAGATTTCTACAGATGTGATTAAGTTCAAGATCTTGAGATGAGGAGATTATCCTGGATTATCTAAGTGGGCCCTAAGTGCAATTACATGCATCCTTATAAGAGGAGCAGAGAGATATTTGACACACAGAGATAAACAGATGATGTGAAGATAGAGCAAAGAGAAGTTTGAAAATGGTGGCTTCAAAGATTCAAGTGATGGAGTCACAAGGCAAGAAATGCCAGCAGCAATGGAAGGTGGGAGAGGCAAGGAACGGATTTTCCTCTAAAGCCTCCAGAGCAAGCATAGCCTGTCAACACCTTGATTTACCCAGTGACACTGTTTTCAGACTTTTGGCCTCCAGAACTGTGAAAGAATAAATTTCTGTTGTTTTCACACCAAATTTGTGGTAATTTGTTATGACAGCTCTACAAAAATAAAATAACATTTTAAATTTAGTCTAATTTCAAATAATATCATACTACTTCTGTAGTAGATAAACCATACAATAGTATACTCTATTTCTTCTCTCCTAGCCTTTATACTACTATGACCATGGATTTTACTTATATAGTATAAATTTCATAATACATTATTCATTATTAGTTTTATTTAAGTAGTTAATTATCCTTTTAAAATATTTAAATAATAAGAAAAATATCTTATACATTTGCCCTTGTAGTTACTATATCTGGTGTTAATTACTTTGTGTAAGTTCATATTTCCATTTGGTATCATATTCCTTTTTTCTGAAGGACTTCCTTTTTTGTTTCTGGTAATAAATTGTTTCAGCCTTTTGTATGTCTGAAAAAGTATTTTTTGCCTTTATTGTTTGATAGATATTTTTGCTGGGTATAAGATTATATGTTGACAGTTTTTTGCTTTCAGTTCTTGTTGCTCCACTACAAGGTGTTGCTCTATTTTCTGTCTTAGTTTATTTGGTGTTGCTAGAAAGGAGTACCAGAGGCTGGGTGATTTATAAAGAAAGGAGATTTATTTGGCTCATGTTCTGAAGCTTGTATAAGAAGTGTGGTGCCAGCATCTGCTTCCAATGAGAGATTCACGCCGTCTCCACTCATGGTGGGAGGTGCAGCAGAGCTGGCGTGTGCAGACATCACATGGAGAGAGGGGAAGCAAGGGGGGACGTCAGGCTCTTTTAACAACCGGCCCTCATGGGAACTAATAGAGTGAGACCTCACCCCCTCAAATGGCAGTCGTCTACTCATGAGGGACCTGCCCCCATGACCCAAACACCTCCCACTAGGTTCCACATCCAATACTGCGGATCAAATTTCAACATGAGATTTGGAGGGGACAGACATCCAAACTGGAACAACTGTCTTCTTGTTTGCATCATTTCTTACAAGAAACAAGCTGCCATCCTTTACTTATTCCTCCTACACATGTGCGTCCTGTTTTGCCTCTTGGTGTTTTAAAGATTTTCTCTTTATTATTGGTTTTGGAAATTTGATCTGAGTTGGTGTCATTTCCTTCTTGTTTCTTGTGCTTGGGGTTCACTGAAATTCTTGGGTCTGTTCATTTATAGTGTTCATCAAATTTGGAAAATCTTTAGCCATTATTTCTTCCAATATATTTTCTTTCCCCTCTTTTGTATCTTCTCCCTCTACAGCCACTGATATTCTGTTCATGTAAAAACTGGGGTTTTTTCACTGTATATTTCATTTTGGATGAGATAATTTCTGTAATATTTCTATTGCGCTATCTCAAATTCACTAGTCTTTTCTTCCGCATTGTCTAATTTACCACTGTTTCTATTCAGTATATTTTTTCACCTCAAAAATTATAGTTTATATCTATAAGTTCAATTTGGGTATTTTTATGTCTTCCATGTCTTTATTTAATGTGTTAAATTACTTCTTTAGCCTTTTGAACATATGGAATACAGTTATAATACCTTTTGAAATGCCTTTCTTTGCTAATTCTAACATCTGTGTCAGTTTTGGATTGGTTTCAATTAGTTAACATTCCTCCTCATTATGGGTCATACTTTTCTGTTTGCATGCTCGGTAATTTCTGATTAGATGCTAAACATTGTAAATTACATTTTGTCAAGTGGTGGGTATTTTTGTGTTTCTATAAATATTCTGGAGTTTTGTTCTGGTCATCTGTGAAGTTACTCCAAATCAGTTTGATTCTTTTGGATCTTACTTGTAACATTGTTAGGCAGAACCAGAACAGTGTTTGATCTAGGGGTAGTTTATGCAAACTACTGAGGTGTGACATTTCTGAGTGCTCTAGCCAATGCTTTGTGAATTATAGAGTGTTCCTTTCTGGCTTGTGGGAACGGGCACTGTGGCTTTGTTTTGTATGAGTGCCAGGTACTATTTGCTCCAATACTTTTGGGAGGTTCTATCCCAACCTAGGATAGTTTCTTGAAACATATCTGCTGATCAGTACCCTGTTGAATATTTGAAAGAAACCTACTGAAGACCTCCAGAGTTCTTCCTGTCTGTGGATCTCTCTACCCTCCATACTCTACGTTGCAAATATAGAGCCTTGGTCTGTGTCTGTGTGATTCGAGAAGGGCCTCCTGGCTCTGCCCGGAGTCCCACTCTCATAAATACGGTCTGGAAACTCTCAAAGCAGTAAGCTGGGAAAACCACAGCGCTCACTTCATTGCTTTCTTATCTCTCAGGGTTTACTTTTTTCCTTTATGTCCAAATTTATGAAAACTCTTTCCCCATATAGTTTTTCTGGTATTTTAGTTGTTTCAAGTGGGAGGATAAATCCAGTTCCTGTTACTCTATCTTGGCCAGAGGCAGGAGCCATTACTGCTTAAAAATTTTTATCTGTAAAAGTCATATAATAGCTGAGGGTCATAATTTTTTAACCTATTAAATTTGGATTTTATTAGTAAACACTAGTTTTTCCCAATTACTCTATAAAATAAACTGAACTGATAACCTCATAATTGTACAAGAAAAAAGTATTTCTTTGACATTTAAAAAAATAATTTTAATTATGGTAAATATGTTAATTAAAAAAGGCATTCTAAGTTTTTTTTTTAGCATACTATTAAATAAAACTACTTTATCTTAATGAGTAAGGTCACCTTTTATCTTTTGTCCCCCTAAAGGTGAGAGGATAAAAAATAATTTTGGATGTGTTGATAAGTTTCCATTACTAGTAAGTTATTTTTTCATATCTCATGAAAATAATTATTGTGTGCACTAGGTCATTATGGACTTTATTAATTACAGTAGTTACAGTGGTAAAGAAAGAAAATTTGGACAGAAGTGATCTGAAAACAGAATAGCTGGAAATATGATTGTAAATTTTCTTTAAAATATAAAGCCTTTGACCTTAAACATTAATTTAGATAGCAGGAAACCTCTGCATTTGGACATAATTTTTTTTAGGTTTAATGAAAATAATTTTGTGTGTCTGTGTCTGTGCTTGCTTTCTTCTTCAGAAAGCTGCTTTAAATTAAGACACCTTGCTCATTTAAATAAAAGAAGGCCTTGGCCTTAAGTGATGGAACATTAGAAATTTGATGGCTTACTTACATTGATATGAAAAAAAGAGTG
>JAQIFY010006159.1:0-10516 GCA_028533085.1 Varecia variegata
GAACTGTCTAACCTCTCCAAGCCTCAATTTCCTCCTCCTTAAAAGGCATGTATAATCTTTCCCTCCCCGGCAGAGCTGTAGAGTGTGATGCTCAAAAGAGAAAGTGAAAGTAAATGTGCTTGGTAAGCCCTGCACCATATTGTAAATATGGGCCCTATTGTTCCTGTTTTCTGGCAGAGGGGACTGCCTTTAGATTCCTTTCCCTGCTCTGATGGAAGATAGTGTTTTGATACCTAATAATTGCATTCAAATGGCCTGATTTCAGAATATCATTTTAGGATAACAAAATGAGCAGCGGCTGTAATGTTGGAGATGGACCGTTAGATGCCCTATCTTTTAGATGTCCAGAATAAATGTGTGAGAACAGTTGACCCAGACGAATTGACCGATGAAAGGATAACTTGTGCTTCAACATAATGAGTTCAATATTCTTTTGATTTACGAAAAAGCACTGGGGCACCCAGGCCTGGATGCTTGTCAGCAAAAAAAAAAAAAAAAAAGGAGATTGCACTTCCGATAGACAGCAGGGAGTTCCCACTCTGACAGCTGTGGGTCAGCCGGCATCATCATCATCATCATCATTATCATCATCATCACTGTTGTTGTTGTTATTGAGAAGGGCAATGGAAGAGACTACCAGAGACAAGGAGTTTCTAAAGGGAGACTATAGAGGAAGCAGAACCTTCTCTCACGTAACTCTCCTTCCCTTCATGTTGTAAGTTGAACCTAAATGATCAGGATAATGGGGGAAAGTCCAAAATAGGATCCAGTTGAAATTCATTTCAGAACCAAGAAGGAAGTTCAAAAATAAGCAAAGGAATGGGAACTAATAAACTAGTTTTCTATGACACTGAATATAGTATTGCTAGCTAAAGCTTATAGAGCCCTATGAAGTCATTTGATTCTCAAAATAACCCTTGGTACAACTACTATCTTTAATCCCATTTTAGAGGAGGAAATAGAGGCTCAGAGAAGTAATATGCTCAACGTTACACAGCCAGGAAGTGACGTGACTGCGATTCAAACCCAGGCAGTCTGGTTCCGGAGTCCGGGATTGTAACCACTCTGCTGAGTGCTGGGAGGTGAAGAGGGGACCCAGGGAGGAAAGGAGCCCATGTCCTACTCCACCCTCAACACTGCCTCACCTGTGACCGGAGCAAATTATTGCCCTGGGCCTCGAGTCCCTCAATAATACTAGCGTTTTGGACAGAGTGGTTGCTAAAATACTTTCTATTTTTTTTTTTTTGTCTTTTTAGCCTTATTGAGGCACGATTGACAAATAAGAGTTATATATTTAAGGTATACAACTTGATGTTTTGATATATGTATACTTTATGAAATTGTCACCACAATCAAGCTTGGTAACACATCCATTGCCCACATAGTAACTATTTTTTTCTCTCTCTCTCTTTTGTGGTGAGAACACAAAAGATTATTCTCAGCAAATTTCAAGAATGCAATACAGCATTATTAACTATAGTCACTATGCTGTATGTTACATCTCCAGAACTTATTTATCTTGCATAACTGAAACTTTGTGTCCTTTCACCAACCTCTCCCCACTTCTCCCTTGCCACACCTCTGGCAGCCTCCATTCTATTCTCTGCTTCTGTGAATTTGATTCTTTTGGATTCCACATGTAAGTGAGTGCATGCAGTGTTTGTCTTTCTGTGTCTGGCTTGTTTTGCTTAGCGTAATGGCCTCCAGGTTCATTCATGTTGTTGCAAATTCCAGGATTTGCTTCTTTTTAAAGGCTGAATAATATTTCACTGTGTGTGTGTGTGTGTGTGTGTGTGTGTGTGTTTTAGTATCTTTATTCATTTGTCGATGGACATTTAGGTTGGGTCCATATTTTGGCTATTATGAACTATGGTGAAATAAACATGAGGTATATTTAGCTTTCAGAAAAAAAGAGGCAAATAAACAAACAAGCTAGATTTTCCCTTTCATTAATTCTTGCAGCAGAACATAACCCCAAGGTACATATTTTAGCACCTTTTCACCCAAGCATTCTTATAACATGTCCTATTCCAGGGAAGAATTTACTCTCTCAGTTTACTGATCATTTATACCATACAGTGGGAGCATTCATAAGAAGTGACATCATCATCATGTTTTAGGAAACTTTCGTCCGGAATGTAAGCTCCATTGTGGCATGGCTTTTTTGTTTATTTTGATCACTGTTATCTCCTCAGAGCCAAGAAGAGGGCCTGATATATAGGAACCATTTATCGGGTCTTTGTGGAATCAACGACTAAATCAATAAATGCATTGTAATCTTTTCAGGGAAAACTCTTGCTGTTAACCTTGGTTCTAAACTCCCATTCCTATATTTCTTGACCTCATCTAAACATCTGATCTTTCATCTAGTGGCCATGATAAAACACAAACAAAAATACAAACAATAGCAGCAAAGAAACATCACTGTGAATGCTCCTATCTTTGATAGACTGTTGAATATAAAACTTTCATCTGTTGCTCCTGATATCATTTCATGTTGCAAGTGATGTTTGCCTGGGACATCACTTATTTTATGAAAGACACCAATTCATATAACTTGCAAGCTGAAAGTTGGGTTTTTCTGCATTGGCAGAGTCTATGAAAAGCTGAACTTTAGTGGGCCCTAGACTTAGGATAGTGTCTTAGTCCCTATTTAACTTCATTCATTCATTTCTTTTGCCATGTAGATATTTAGCACCCACCTTGTGCCAAGCACTCTACTAGTTAATAGAAATATGAATAGTAACATAACCTCCTAGCTGAAAGAGCTAATGATATAGTGTAATGACAGGCAAGTGAATAGTTATAAAATTATGCTATAAAGCTATAATAAAATCATATACAGCTTATGCCATTTTTTTTTGGTTTCTATCCTATGTCCATTATACTTTTCTACTCCCCTCTTAAATAGTCAACTTGAGCAGAGGTTAGTGTGGTAGTGCTGGGTATAAAAACATTGGAATGCATCTTATGACACCCTGGTTCTAACCCTAACTCTGTCTATAATTTGTTAAGTGGGCATGGTCAAGGCCTTTTTGGGCCTTTCTCTCCTCATCTCTAAAATTAGTTATTAGGAATAAATATTTTCTGATGCCCATTCCAGCTCTTACCTGCTATGGTTTGCCTTCTCAAAGATTTCAGAAAATTAACATCCATTGAGTGTCATTTTCTGACTCTGAGAATAAAGTATTTTTTTTTCTAAGATTGTTTTCTTAAAATTAGCAGACTGATGTTGTATCATTAAAAACAACCAGTTCACCACACTTCAGGATACAGCTTCTTTTGTCTCTTGCTAATGGAGGATGTTAGAGAGGAGGTCATGGCTGTACCTATTATGCTGTTCTATTTCAGCCTACTCTATAATTCTCTGCTTTTTTTGAATCCTATTCTTTTGCTGAGTACCACCCACCTACTTCTGGGAGACAAGGCCGTGTGAAAGACATCCTCAGACGTCTCAACTGCTTCCTCATCCATCTGCCACTGGGTGCTGGATTTTAAGCAGTAACTTGTGAGCTTGTCTCTCAAAGAGAACTAGAGAAAGTAACCACTGACACTGGGCCAGTATCTATTGTGTGCAGGAAGCTTGTGAACTTATATATACAGAACCTGCACTGAGGAGCAGAAAGTTTCTAATGGGCTAGCTCCAGAAAGGGAATGGGTGGTGGTTGCTGAAAGAGAGCCTTGAAAGTGAGAAAGAGTCTTTAATAGTCATATTTTCCAGAAGACAGGAGGGAACACCTAAATGGAACTGAAGGGGCAGCCACAGTCCTGTCACCAAAGGAATTCTAATTAGCACAGTCTGACCAAGAAAGAATATAAACACAGGTGGGAAACTGGCTTCCATGACCTTTGATACCCTTGACAACCCAAGGCTGGTTTTCTGGGCTGCCATATATAGTTGCACAGTTTGTCCACTGCACAAAGGAATCTTGATGAAGAAGGCCAGTGGAGGTTCCATCCTTGCATGGGGCTGCATAATCACACCTGGAAGGAACACTTTTATTTTGCAATTTGTCTGCTTAGAGAGAGCACCCTTTTCTAATTTTTATATACCATCTGTTGTTTGAATGTAGGTCCTGATAGTCTGATTAACAATTCAGGGTACACTCTGACTGTTTCTACATGTTTTATCTAAGTCTTCCATATGGGCCTCTCCTCTTCCAGATTATCAATCAAATGCTGCTCTTTCCTTCACTCTCCTTAGGTAATCACACTCACTCCCATGTCTTCCATTATCACCTACATACCAACAACTCCCAAATGTCCATCTTCAGCTTTCACCTCTCCTTCAAATACCCGAATCCTTGCACCTACCTGCCAAATGCATATTTCCATTAGACTTTTCCATGAAATCTCAGAATCCTCATTTTCTTTCCCTACCAATCTGTTTCTCTTTCCACATTCTCTGTCTCCAGTAATGGCACCATCACTGGTCAGGGGTCTGAGCCAGAATATTAGCCACTGTTCTTGAGTCATTCCTCTTTCTCACCCAATAATAACGGTAAGAATATAATTTTACAATAACCACTAATATTTATCGAGTGCATCCCATGTTTTAGACTCTATGTGCATTCGTGACCTCTGTTCTCTGCTGCTCTGAGCCCGTGAAAGGTTGTATATTTTTACCACTGTTTATTGCTCTAGGGTTGAGAAATACCCTCAGGCCAAAAAACCGTAGACATATAATTCCTACCTTTTCCAGTTGCAGTTTTGCAAGAGTAAACTCCCCTATGGCTTCTGTCTAGTTTGGATGCCGTCCATAGTCTTTATATTGTTATTATTCCTTTAGAACTTCTTCAGTTTTTATAATTGTTGTCTGTAGGAGGTTTTGCTTGACCACTTCAGTCTTCCGCCTTTATGTTTCTGATTTGCTTATTAAAGGATCACTGTGGGCAAACCAACCAGTAGGGGAAACTGGAGTGCAAGCTGACACCAACAAAGGGCTATCAGAATGCCCAGGCAAGAGATGAGAATGGCTTGGACTAGGGGCTGCCATGGAGCTTATGAGAAATTACCAAGTTCAGGAGGTTTAAGATGACAGCATGGTACCAGTCCTTGTGATCAGTTAAGAATGGAAAGGCCATGGGCTTCTGACTTATGTCAATGGGTTATTGACCAATGCACGGGTTCTTCCAGAGTTCTGAGTTGATGAGAACTCAAAAAAAGTAACTGACAGAACACTCAACACCCTTAAAGCATTTTCTGTGGTAGTTGGTGTTCTGTGTGAGGTTACGTCCTCAGGGAGATTTCTCAGACAGATTAATAGCAGACCTTAGACATGTGTTTTCTCCCTTTGCACACATCGAATGAGTCATCGAGCCCTCCTGCTTCTGACTTGCTTTTTCTACCTTCTTCTTTCCATTTCCTGTGCCTAATCCAGGCCATCAGCTTCTCTCAGTCCCATAATTGCAATAGTCTCATAATTAAGCCTCTTCCTTACACGGAATAGCCAGAATTAACTGATATCCTAAAATAAAGATCAGATTGTAGTTCACCTCTTCTCTGTCATCTGCAGTGATGTCCAGGGCTCACAGGTATGGAATACAAATTCTCTAGTTTAGTATTTCAGTCATTTTCTGACTACTGCATTTCTTTATGCAGGCAAGGCTACATCCAATTGCTTCTCAGTCCCAGAATTTCATCCACACTGACCTGCCTATGTGATTTCCCTCGTCCTGTTCTTCTGCTTTAGAATATTCTTTCTCCTTGATCTTTATTTTCTGTCTTCTGAAACAATATTCAGACTTCAAAAATTGGCTTACCTAATACTCTTCTTTGGTGCATTCTCCTATCTTTATTTGATTCAGATATTTTTATTGAACACCTACTATGTGCCAGTCACTGTGCTATACCTGAAGGTGAGTTAGAAGCATTTTCCCAACCCTCACTAAAGATATCCCTGCCAAATGGTGTGATCCTGTTTATGATTTACCACTTTTCTCCTCCAAAGCCTATTGCTCTCAGCCTTTGTTTTAACTTTGACACATAACACATAGTAGGCACTCAATGGTTGTTCATTAATTAAATGACTACTGAAAGACATTATTTTTCTTCCTGTATTATATTTTTGCTACTCATTCCCACTCATTCTCATCACCATAAGAAATCTGTTGGCTAATGAGATCAAGACCCATGCTGTAGTGATTCATTCTTTCTCCAAAACATCCAGGATTATATTTTGCATACATGACATCATAAGTTTATGTTTAAGGGTAGGAAAGGTTTTAAATAAAAAAAGAAAAAAAGTACTGAGTGGTGACAATTGCCCTTTACATATATGGCCTCCAAGAGTCACATACTGACAACATCCTTCATATGAATTATTTACAGAAAGCTACTGTGAGGTTGACGTTATTTGTCCTCCTTAAATGAAACTTTTCAGGTGAGCTGAGAAGAAAAAAGGACGATGGGAAGGAATCTTGCAAATAAACTAGACATTTAACAGCCTCTCACCCATCTGTTCTCATCCTATAATATAATACCCAAACTTTGCTCCAAAGACATGTTTTTGCTTGACCCACAATGAGTTTTTAAAAGTAACTATGGGCCTCTAGTTAAACAAATAAAAGGAGATTTCAGAGAAAAATCCAAATATCTGTTTTTTTTAAAAAAAGTTGACGTCTGACAAGCCTTTGCCATCATTTATGCAGATCAGCAATGGGTGGGGCTGTGGCAGGGCTGCTGCCTTCAGGTGTGAGCGCTGCCCGGGCTTGACCACTAAGACGACTTCATAGCTACATTTGCATTTGAGCACTACTGTCATGGTCCTGGAAGCCTTTGATACCTTGATCTCTAGGTCCTTTATATTATCTTATTTATGTGTTTATTTCTTTGTTCCTCAGGGAACAAGGCCAGTGTAGCAAGCTCTGTGTTCTAATGTATCTCCCTAATTGAATCATCATAACTACTCTATCATAGAGATGTGATTATACTGTTTCTACTGATGAGGTGTTTGCAGTTCAGAGAAGTTAATGAACTTGTCCCAGATAACACAGATCATAATGAGAAGAGCTATGATTCAAACTGAAAGCTGTCTACTCCCAGAAGAATATGTGGAATAAAAGTAAAAAGTGTAAGCCATCTCTGAGCAGAGATAATGAGGAAATTTCATCCTGCAATGATATATTTAGGATGTTATTCAAGAACTGTTCTTTGGAACCAGGTTTCTCTTATGATGGAACACTCTCAAAAGGGAGAGCTTAAATCATCATGTGAATTATTTAAAACTGAAGCACTCTGTAACCTGTAAACTGAGTATTTGGAATAATCCAAGATTGGGTCCCCAGAGAGGAGAGATAAATCACATGAGATTTGAAAGATTTTTTTTCCCCTCCTATCTCAAATTTCTCTGTACTTTTGATTCCTCAAGGTGAAGTCAACCAGACTATTTGGGTATTTGAGGAAAAAAATGCAACCAACTACATTTGTGCATTTCAAGTTTTCCAAGAATCTTTAGTTCTAAAGTCTGTCTAGTACTTGCTTATAATTTGTATTGAATAACTAAAACTAGAGTGGTGAGGCAACTGGCAACTTGACCAAAATCATGGATCAATTAATGACAGACACAATGCTAGAATCTTCTCCACCTAGTGAGCCCTCAGTCCTCTTGTGCATGGCCTCTTACAGCAGATATGACAGTCTCTGAACTTTCAAAATACCACATAGGACTCTTTTGACATTTCAAATAAGAGTCTTATATTGTCAGTTATTTTGTCTACCCAGCTACATGAAAATTTCATTTATGGAAGGGCCATACTCTTTTTTTCTACTTATTTCCAGTATATAGTAATCACATATTAAATTTGTTGCTCTTTGTTAAAAATGATGGTGAAAACAATCTTGAAGTCCTCAGCTATGCAGAAGGATATATTGTTTATGGTGGAAAAAGTTGTTGATAATATTGATGTTGACAATGACAAGGTCAATGATGACAATTTTGATGATAATAACAATAATAATATCTCCAAATGGTTCCAATGCAGATATTCGTATTAATGATGATGAAGATGATGACAATGATGGTTTTGAAAGTGCTGATAATTGGAAGGAGATGATTAAGTATGATCCTGTTTCCAAGATGTACAGCGTCTTGCCCAGGCATGCTTGTGGTTCTGTTTGAACCCATTTGGTTTTTCTTCCTAGTACATCAAGTTTGATCCCAGTTCTCTTAAGCAAAGAATGAGTTAGCAGCATACCATGACTGAAAATCAGGGAAAGCTTCATGTGAGCCTCTGGTGATGTTGTGTTTCTTCCTGGATGATACCAGACACCACTGCCAAGGCACCAGAAATCCACTGGGGACACGAGATAACCTTATAGATAGTCAGAGTAGGAGGGAAAACAAAAAGAGAATTGGTAAATAGAAAGAATTGGGAGGTGCAAAGTATCTTGGAACCAAAAGGCCTGAATTTGAAGTTCCCTATATGCTATTAATCTCTAAGTACAAAACTTTGACAGTCAGATGAGTAATTACATTAAGGAGTATGATGATGGGCTCTGGAGTCAGAAATACGTAAACTGAAATCAGGCTTCTGCCACCTATTAGCTCTGTGGACCTTGGATGAGTCAGTAACTGTTCTCAGCTTCCGTGCTACCTTACCTATACAATGGGGACACTCATATCCAGTGTTTTTTGACGGTGAGGGTTAAATGTGTATAAACGCTTGGATCAAATTCCTCCTTGCTGGCACGCGCACGCGATGCCTCGTTTTCTTCGGTCCCCTCTGCCATCCCTGCTCTATTTGGAACGTGCAGATCCGCTCTGCACCGGCCCCATGAGAACCAAGGCGGTCTTTCTCACTGGTTTGTTCCATGTCCTGATTTCAGTGATTCTCTAGAACTTATTTTTTTTTCATGCCTGCAAGAACTCGATTAGTATGCGAAGGGGTGGCCAGTCCACTCCACACTGCAGCAGCAGGAGCCCAGAGCCGAGCAGAAGGCCTGGGAACCGTGCGATGCTTTCCTCAATGGCAGGGAAAATGAACCTGGGACAAGCTAAGCTTTGCTTGTTTCAGAAACTCCGTCATAAATTAACGTAAAGATGCTCTTTTTCCTCACCAGCTAGAGGACGGGCATGTTTCAGTAAGCAATTAATCTTGGCTGATCTATATTAAATATTTATCTGCTGAAGTGAGCCCAGTATTGTAGTGGTATTTTTCATTATAGGACTTTATCATTTCCAAAGAGATTTCCATGTGCCGGCTCCCTTGTATATATTAAACCCAAATTTCCTGTGGAATGACACATCTTTCTTGGCAGCGACCTTTTCTCTCTGTTACAAGCTACTGATATGTTGGAATTTACAGGGTGATAATCACATTTATTGAGAAGGAGGGCATGGAGCAATCCAGTATTTGCTTCCCTAATAAAAACCTTGTGGAAACGCTTAGAAACGTGGAAATTGGACCCCATTTTCAGCAGCACAGGGTGAGGGGGCAAGGGAGGGTGAGAGAAAGAGTTGCTTTGATAACAGTCATTATTATTCCTTGCATTTGAACTGGGGCTTTCACACTCATTCCTGTTATCTCATTTGAGCCTTACAGCCACCCCAAGAAAAAGTAAGAGTATCTCCATTTTAGAAATGAGGCCCTGAAAGCGTCACTGTCTTTGTCAAACACAGAGGTGGGGCAGAGCTGGGTTGGAACCGTGGCGATGTCTGAATTCAGCACTCTTGCCTGTACCGCAGCGCCTCCCACAGAGGGAAGAGGAAAATGCAGCTTCATCCTCTCTGCTCCTGGTTCTGAGTATGATTTGGATATTCGAGTCTCTGGGTAGTGTGCAATTTTTAACAATCTGAGAGTCAGCCACACCTCCAGAAAGCACGGGCATCTCCAAAGGGAACGGAAGTTAAAAAGAAAGTGATGCAAAATGAGCAAAAAGAGGAATCCAGAAAGGGGAGGGAAGGAGAGAAACCTAACAGCGCTGGTGGCAGGCAGTGTGCATAAAGTTAGTGTGCATCTGAATCGACTCAGGATCTTATTAATAATATGGACTCTGATTCATTTGGTCTTGGGTGAGACCTGAGGGTTAGAATTTCTCCAGATGATTCTGGATAGTACCAGATGCTGCTGCTGCTGCAGTGCAAGGGCTGCGATTTAAGCAGCAAAGTGGTCAGGGGCAGGCCTAAGGAAGAAATACGAGGAATGATAGCATCAGGTATGAATGTGGCACTTGGCCTGGGAGTAGGAAAGGTTGTTTCATGTTGTTTAATTTCATGTCCCCTCCTCCTTTTATTTATTTATTTATTTATTTATTATAGTTTATTATGGGGGTACAATGTTCTGGTTAAGTATATTGTCCAGGCCCCTCCCAACCCCCCGAGTCTGAGCTTCAAGAGTGTCCATTCCCCCGACAGTGCACATCGCTCTCATCATGTAGATATACACCCATCCTCTCCCCCCACCTCTGACCCATACCCAATTGGTATCATTTCCAAATGTGCACCCAGGTGTTGATCAGGGAAACCAATTTTCTGGTGAGTACATGTGGTGCTTATTTTTCCATTCTTGGGATACTT
>JAQIFY010000616.1:0-14919 GCA_028533085.1 Varecia variegata
AATAACCCCAAATGGTCTGTGATTTAGTAGAATAAATTGAAATCAATTATAGACCAACTTATCAGGGGACCAATCTGTCCCTTTTTTGTTCCTGTGACAAATGCAAAGCAATTCAAAACAAATTTCCCATTCACAGGTGGATTCCTCTTTTTTTAATTCTTGAAGTATTATCTTTTAGGTTGCACAAGCCACTGTTCCATGAATTAAAGTATACTTATGAACTGATCCTTCTTGCCAGGAATGCCATCTCCAACCACACTGAAGAAGTCGGAGAAGTCTGGTTTCAGCAGCCCCTCTCCTTCGCAGACCTCCTCCCTGGGAACAGCATTCACACAGCATCACCGACCTGTCATCACAGGACCCAGAGGTGAGCTCCTCCACAGGGACCCTGGGTTGTGCTTGTATCATGGCCTTGAGACCAGAGTAGCAAAATGAGAGACAATGAGAACTCTCCCAGAATGCTCCTAAGGGCAGTGAGTGTTCCAATTTCTTATCCTTGGGAACAGCCTTGGAATTTTAGAGACCGAAGAGATTTGACATCAAATCTTTGGTCCTTTCCTAAGGCAAAAAGGCATTAAACCAAAATGTTTTTTTGCCAGTGGGATTTTTGCAAAGAGGTGGGAAGTAATGTGAATTAAATCAAATCTGTTCTACAAGTTATGTGAGAGGGTGTGTATGTGTGCTTGTGTGTACACACATGTGCATGTGTTGGTTGAGTTTATTTCCATGTGGTCAGTTACCTGTTTTCAAGTAATAGCTTTTTTTCATTCTCTCATCCCTGCTAGTGCTCTTTCCATGAAACCTGATTTCAACATGTAGCATTTTGTGTGGAGGCTGTTTGCATCAGGGTGTTAATGAGCAGTCTTCATTCACTCCTTTTAAAGTGGTAGATAGTTTGTCTGGTTCTCATTGCAAAGTTTTCATTATTTTTGTCTCATATGCTTTTAAGTTTATTATTAAAATGTGCCCACAGAAATATGATTTGTATTTCACATTAAAGTCAAGCTTTAATGTGAATGTCAGCAAATCACTTAACTTGATCTCATTGCAAGATGAAAATATTTATTATTTTGTTTATGAAACTCCCACAGTAGGCGTATGAATAATTGTAACCACGTTTGCTTTCTTCCATCAGATTTCCGTTTAGGTAGGTCTGTGATCTACCAGCTGGTATCATAAAACATCCTAGAAAGTTATGGTCTCTTGTCTGCTTTGACATACGCCTGGGGAAACTGATATTTCTTGCATCAATCTCAGTGTTAGTCCCACAAATCTGAATCCCTTTATAAACACTCTATGTGCATCTCAGGGAAATACGGCAGGTAAGAGGGCTGTCCAATGCACACATGGAAGTCACATTGACGAAAATAAGCATTCTGACTATGATGTGAAGCAATTTCTATATCCACAATCATGAAAACTTACTTGCTTCATCCTTAAACATCTTGTGATCATTGGTAGAACTTTCTCAAGATCCCTTATTATTTCATCTTTGTGTGTGGTATAATCAGAGAAGCTTTCTCTCTCTATAGATAGATAGATAGATAGATAGACAGACTGATTTTTTAATTCAAAAGCCTGCATCTGAATTGGATTATAAGGTCCCAAAATAAGTCTTTTTAGATACTATTATGATATTGTATTCATAGTTAATGTTCATTGAGCATCTAAACTGTAGTGGGGAAGCAGAGATATGAAGCCCTTTTAGTCAGAATATTTATGGTCTCAGGGAGATAAGGCGTGTGTTGTCTCTCATCTTTTTATGGCCAGGTTAACATATTCTAAATGCTAATTGAATGTTAAAAGCAAAAGTTTCTGCAGGAGCGCAGAGAGGGGACTGTGGAGGTTCAT
The DNA here is from genome assembly GCA_028533085.1 of Varecia variegata. Taxonomy (NCBI): domain Eukaryota; kingdom Metazoa; phylum Chordata; class Mammalia; order Primates; family Lemuridae; genus Varecia; species Varecia variegata. Next base: position 1,852 of record JAQIFY010000616.1, read on the forward strand.
TCATTCATTGGACAAGGATTTACCGAGTGCCTGTGTAGACACTGGAGCTAGTGTCTGGTTCCTGTCCTCACAGAGCGTACACCTAGTGCAGGAGAGAGACACACAAGGAAATAAGTAATTGGAAGATGATGTGGAATGTGCTATTACTTATCACTCTGTATCAAATAAAGAGAATTCAACATGTAGGTAATGTTGAAATCCCATCTTAAACGATGCTTATACGAGTGGAGAGCATTCCAAGCAAAGGAAGTGTCATGGTGTAGTGAGTTATTATAATAAGAATTGGGAAGGACAGTATGCTAGCAATCAGGAGAGCTGGGTAAGCTGCCTCTTTGCCTCTGGGTTTTTAATGTCCTCATTAGAATGGGTACGATACTGCTGTTGAATGAACGTGTCCTCTCAGTCTTCTATTCTTCTACAGGAACTACAATAAAAAAATTTGTGAGGACTTGTGAAGAGCATAAATAACATGTGTATATTATCATTTAGTCAATAAATAGTGAGAGTGCCTCATGTGTGCCTTGCCTTAAAACTGTAATTCTAGAAAGTATCGTAACAGCACTTACTCATGGGTGCAGGATTGGGAGCTGCTTCATGCTAGACGACTAAGCACGTTTGCTAAAATGGTCCATGCTGGCTGGACCCAGGATGGACCTCCTTAGCCCACAGCACAGTCGGTTTCGATCTCCTGTTCATAGTCATGAAATTGTGTATGAGGAAAAGAGAAAGATGCCTCGTGTGAGAATCATGGAATACCAAAGATTCTTTGTTTTCACCAGAATTCAAGATGGTTCCCAGCATCCTCGGTTCTCCTTTCTGGAAAGTCTGCTCAGGTACCCATTCTTATTGCACCCCACCCCCCTTGGTGGTCTGGTGAAGGGAATTGGAGTAGTTGTGATGAAACTCTTCAGTTGCATCTTTGTGGTAAGAATCATAGAGTTGAGACAGGCTAACATAAGACATTTTTTTTTTTTTTGGCTAAGATATTTTTAAAAGGCTGGAATTCAGCCTCTCATTATTTAAGAAGTATTTGCTGCAGGTACTGTATTCCCTTTCATTCTTCTCTGAACTAGCTGGAAAGCTAGTGCTTGGAATCATATCACATTTGAGACTAAGACTTGGTGTTTCAGGATGATGAGGCCAAAGTTGAGGAAGGACAGTGGAACGGGGGCGGGGGGGAGTCAGTAGGGCATACATGTGACGTGTGCACATGAAGGAGAATGCAACCTCTGAAGCTTCTTTTACTGCATGGAGTTGTCACAACCCAAAATGGGAAATCATTAGAAAACCAAACTTTAAAAGGGCTTTGAAGAAGAGAAATGTGTTTGCTTTATTAGGTCTTTAGCAGATGGGGGTGAGGCTCAGGGGAGGCCATTTACTGTTCTCTTGCTCAGAATCCCATGGTGTATTCACCTCTGGTTAGCACCAGGTTACAAGGCTTCTGCTGCCTTCCCTAACATTTCTCATGGGAAAGCCTCAACTACACAAGCACCAAGCACCAGTTAGTAAGCAATAACTGTTTAACACATCTCGGTGCTCAGGACAGAGGAGATATTTTAACAGAGTTACAGCAAAGCAAGGCAACCTCAGTAAAAAAAACAAGGGCCCTATTTTTGACTGTAAACATAAGCTATATTTGGAAATTTAGTGGTCAAATTTTAGAAAGAAAACTTGTCTCGAAAGATTGCAAAGCAAAGGCAAAAAAATAGGGCCTTATGAGGCAGCATAACATAGCAGGTGTCTTTGTCTGTTTGGGCTGTTAAAACAAAATACCGTGGGCTGGGTGGCTTATAAACAACAGAAACTTACTGCTCACAGTTCTAGAGTCTGGGAAGTCCAAGATCAAGGCTCTGGCAGATTCCATGTCTGGCGAGGGTCATAGAAGGCTGTCTTCTTGCTATGTCCTCACCTGGCAGAAGGGGCCAGGGAGCTCTCTGGGATCTCTTTTATAAAGGCACTCATCCCATTCATGAGGGGTCTACCCTCATGACCTAATCACCTTGCAAAGGCCCCCCTACCTAATACCATCACACAGGGGATTAGGATTTCAACATATGGATTTAGGGAGAATACAAACATTTAGTCTATAGTAGTGTAAAAACACAAAAGCTCAGGGGGTCACATGGACCAGTGTTTGAAATCATTGTCCTCCACTTGGTATGTTACTTTACCTCTCTGAACTGTAGGTTTCTCATCTCTAAATTGGAGATCATAATCTCTACATTGAAAGAATGATAAGTATTACACAAGGAGCTAATGAAATCATGTATTTGTAGTCATTCATACAGTGCTTGGAAACATAGTAATCCGTTTTCATCCAGGCTTTGAAAATCCCCTACTGTCCATACTGCCTTCACCTATAAACATTTTTCCCATCCCTAAGACCAGCTCAAATACCACTTTTGACATGAAACCTTCTCTGCTACACCCAGCTTGCCATCATCTCACACTCCTTAAACTCCTGCAGCCTTTCATATCTGCACATCGACCCCACCAACTGTGTCTGGCTTTGTTAGTTAAGGTACATGTTTCATTACCTTCCTAGAGTGAAACCTCCAAAAGGAACTTATATATGTAACTTATATATTTCGCTATCTTCATTGTGCCTCACACAGTGGGTTTTATGCTCAAATATTGGTTGAATGAATGAAAAGTAGTCTAGTTACATATAAATGCACACAAAAGACATTCGTCCCCTCCCTGACCCTGGTAGGTTCTTACTGCTTGGGAAGAGCCAAGGGTGAGAAGTGTTTGGTAGCTTTACGCAGTACTTCTTTATAAGGAATGGCAGAGATAGGAAAGCGCGATGGCCTTTCATCCAAACAAAACTTGTACAAGATTATCTAAATAAAGATTTGATATTAAAAGCTATGATTTATCTTAGTTTGTGCTGTTCCAACCACTTCCCTGTTTACATTGTAATGACAGAGACATGTGGTTTCTTAAAATGAATCCCCTCTCTGGCACTGGCTCTCTTTGTGGCTTTGATAAATCACTTAACCTTGTGGCCTCAGTTTGGCCATCTGTACCATGGGGATAACATTTTGCCACCTGTTTCTCTATGTGGTTAAAAGTAGGTAAAGAGGTTAAACCATTTTGAAATATCCTGCAGGTGGGGGAAGATATTAAATTTCAGTAAAGGCATTTGTACATCATTATACATTATTATAATTACTGTGCATTTTAAGCTGAGAGATTGGGCTTTCAAAGACTTTTTTTTACCACTAGTTAAAATTGTAACCATAATAAAGTATTTAATTATGACAGTTTATCATATGCATGATAACTGGGGGGAAAAAAAAAAAACTTTGTTCTCACCTTTGCCTTTTCAGGAGTGTAAGTTTGCCTGATGATCTAAAGCTGTGGTCTCCAACCCCTGGGCTGCGGACCGGTTCTGGTCCGTGGCCTGTTAGGAACCAGGCTGCACAGCAGGAGGCAAGCAGTGGGCGAGCAAAGCTTCATCTGTGTTTACAGCTGCTCCCCATTGCTCACTTGTCCCTGCTGCCAAAAAGATTGGGGACCACTGATAAAGGGTCTAACTCTGTTTTGTTGTTTTTGTTTTGTTTTATTTTGTTTTGTTTTTGGACAGAGTTTTGCTCTGTCTTCTGGGCTAGAGTGCAGTGGCATGATCACAGCTCACTACAAGCTCAAACTCCTGGGAGCCTCCTGAGTAGCTGGGACTACAGGCATGTACCATCACACCCGGCAAATTGTTTTTTATAGATACAGGGTCTCACTGTATTACCCAGGCTGGTTTCAAAGTCCTATTCAAACTCCTGGCCTTAAGTGATCCTTCTGCCTTGGCCTCCCAAAGGGTCAGGTTTGCAGGTGTGAGCCACAGCACCTGGCCTAGAGGGTCTAACTCTTTTTGAGAATTATTTGGAGTAATCATCAGAGATATTTTAAAGTTTCTGGCTTCTGGAAACTTATCTTTCTGCTGAAAGACTTTGCTATTTTGAAAAACAAGAAGATAATGAATAATACTTATTTAAATACTCTGCACTAAGTAAAGTAACTGTGCTGTAGAGATTTAGAAAGAGGGAGGAGCCTGCACTATACACACTGGGAGGCAGAGTTGAAAGAATTATGGTCTGGGAATCTTCTGGTCTAATGTGTTCCCTGTATCAACAAAGAATATGTTTGGCTGAAAGGCACAGAAAATCTGACTGAAGAGTGACTTAAGAAAATTAGGAGTCATGTATTTCTCATATAAAAGCAAGTTTGTGGTTCAAGGCTATTGTGGTGCTACCACAGTGCCATCAAAGTTGGAGATTTCCTCTCCTAGCCATGCTTCAGTGAGTTGTTTTTATCTTCATGCTGGGTCACAGTATGGGCGCCACACTCCTGCCTTGCATCTGCGTGCCAAGCAGAAAGAAGGGAGAAGGTGAGGAGGAAAAATACCTGCTGGCACATTCTGCCACCGTTTATAGAATCTTGCACAGCGTGGTCAGAACTATGTCACGTGATCACCTCTAGCTGCAAGAGAGGCTGGAAACTCTAAAGTTTTGGCTGAGCATATTGCCACCCTATATAAAATTAGGGTTTCATAAGAGGGTAAATAGGAGAGAAATATGCTGGCCAGCAGTTAGCAACATATTCCACATTATTTTTACAGATAAGGAATAAAAGCTGGCCAGAGCCAGAACTAGAAATCAAGTCTCCAGTTCAGCACCTTTTCCACCATACCAGTAGTTTCTACCTTTTTCTTCCCCATGGGGAGAAAAAAAATCCTGCATTTATTTAAACAATTAGTTTGTTTTCACATTTTTTATTAGTCAAAGACATAACATAGCCATTTAGATCTTTTGATCATCATGACATAACCTGTGTTATCACACTGAGTTTTTTTAATAGCACCCATAAACAAATCACTTAGCCTTTTTTTATTAGCCCATGAATCCTTGCTACTGGTAAATGCAGGGTTTCTCTTAGGAGTTAAGTCACTTCAAAAACACTTTTTGAGGTCAGTTTGGCTTTTTTCAATGCTGAAATTAGCTTGCAGATTCTCATTACCATCTGGGGACCCATTAACTTTTTCCACAAATATTTATCAAGCACTTATACAAGGTGCTCTACTAGCTTGTTGAATAGAGGGAACAAGAGAAGTATGCATTCTGTCCTCAGAGTGCTTACCTCCTGGTGTATGAGAAAAGCGGCAGTTGTGTTCCTTTGCTAGGACAAGACAAGGGGAAGGGCGTCCTGATGGAGAACTGCATGGTGTTTGGCACTGCACCCCATCCTCAAACAGTTTGCCTTCTCACTGTAAGCATGCAAAACACAGCAACAGCAAACAAGTCATGCGATTAGATAACTAAGTAGCGAGGAATTGACATACAAAATGCAAACACGAGGTTAACCCCCACTTCTTTATAAGGCAAGGAAAAAGAAAACCCGTAGGGAGTTTAAGAATAAAATTGCCCTGATTGTGAAAATATGCATAAGATACACTAAAACAATAGCCATATAAACCAAAGATTTATTATGCAGCTTTCAAAGGATCATTGCAGTTTCTGTTTGGAGAGGCAGTCAGAAGTTTATATGCTCTATAAACCTCTCTAAGTCCATGATCCTCCTGGTGCAACAGGGATCCCACTCTTAGTGATGAAACATCCAAGGGTCTGAAGTCAAACAATATCTCCCAGTTCAGCCAAGAAAAATATACTGCAGAGAAATATGAGAATTAAGATCACCTTTTGGGAAGTTGGGGTCACCAAGCAAGGTTGGAGGAGTGTGGACTCATAATGTGCGTAGACGATAATAGAAGAGCAGGGAAAAAGAGGCAAAGTACGAAGGCTGCAGTTATCCCTAGATGGCAGGGCCCATTAGGGCAGGAATCACGTCTTTATTACTCATCTCTGAATCCCTCAGCCTCGTGCCTGGCATAAGGAAAGCACTCAATAAATACTTGTTGAAGAAATGAATGAATGCATGGATTTGATTGAAGGCAAACAAAGTTTGGGAATAATAGGGAGTTTTTTTCTGTTTCCCTTGTGTAGTAATAATATAATATTCAAATGCATATATCTGGCAGCATGTAGGAAGGCATATAGCATGTTTAAGTGCTCAAGATATATTTGTTTGGTTTTAATTAAGAGCTTCGACCTTGATAGGCATTAAGAGAAATGAGCTCAAAATTATAGAATATTTTCTGTGGCATTAAAATATTTCTGTCCCTTCAGATAGAGATGGGGAAGAAAGAAAGAAAAAAAAAATATTTCTTTCCCAACTAAGGGCCCTCCAGAAGGAAGATATTCCAGAAGGAATATCCATCCCTGATGCTTCACTCTTAGCATAACCACAGCACCCTCCACCCCCTGGCATAGGCCCTCAGGTGCTAGGTTTGTTCAGCTTTCTCCTAGCATATCCGCAAACTTCTTTGCCTCTTAGGAAAGCTTTTAACTTAGTTGTAGAACATGCTGGTGCTCAACTGAATCTAATTTGTCTCTCTTGGTTTAGTGCAATTGAATCATCTCAGGAAAATGAGAAGCAATTAAGTACCTGTTGCTAACAAGGCGCTGAAATCATCTGCCAGCAGACGCAAGGTGTTTATTTGTTATTGGAGTGTGTCATTTGAGCAAACATTACGTTGTCATTCTCCAGGAAGAATTGCCACAATTGATTTTCAAACGCAGGCATCATAGACCTAACAAGTACCACCTTTGAGGAGCATGGAACAGAGAAGAAACAGGAGGGCTTGTGAGTGTCGGTCAAGGTTAGCTCAAGTGCCAGTGCCCAGCCTAATGGGAAACGTCGAAGGGATTTGAAGTAGCTAGACAGTAAAGAGGAAAAGCAGCTTTTTAGCAAAGGCTCTTTAAGTCCCAGTTCAGGAAATTATTAAATTCATTAGCCAGATACTTACAACCAGCTATTACTGCCCAGCCAAAGGAAAACAGAGAGCCAGCAAATGTTTTAAAACTACAACTAAACAAAAGTCAGGAAGCGTGTAATTAAAACTGTACCTTTATTGTATTGTAAAGGGTTTCACTGTGACATGGAAAATATTTAAAGGAGAAGGCTGTTTAGCTAATTTGTCTGCAAGTGAACTGCCTAGTGGAGAACTATCCTAAATTAACTGTAAGGCCACCCACCGAGCCAACCTCATAAAGGGCCATGGCTGCTCAGCTTGGTTTTGCCTAACGTTCAATAATTACTAGATAAATGCATAACTAAAAGCTCTATTACACTAATAATTTGTACTGTGATAGATGTGTGGGACACCCTGCTGGGTTAATTTGTCATCCCCGCAGCAAACTTCTAAAGAGAGCTCTTCCACAGTGGAATCATGTTAATATGTTGTCCCAGGGAGGACAGGTTAGAGCAGTGAGACCACTTGGCTCCTTAATCTCTTAAAGAGGCAAAAGGCCCCCAGGGTGAGTGCTGAAGAGAATGGGGTGATTAACCAAGTGGACCTAGATTTCAACTCATCTTGACAAAGAGAGCTGCTTTCCCTTGGAATTCGTTGCCCCTTTCTCGAAATCTCTCTTTCAATCACACACAGGCTCACGTGCTCCCCTGATGCGTGTGCACACACACACATGCATACACACACATCATAGACCAACATATGCATCCACAGTGAAGGCGCTGGTTCTGAGCAAGGTTTCTTAGAAATCCCTTCATTGATAGGACTTCCCAGTATCATACACTTAGACTGTAACTCGCATAATCAGATAAATTGCTAGTAGTTCTTTCCTTCTGGTTTAGCTTAATCTAATGTTGATTCCATGTTTAGACTCATTATTTATTTTCCTTTTATCAGCATAGAATAAAAAATTCAAGATTGAACTTGTATCTCTTTATGTGGAATGATTTCTTCTATCACACACACACACACACACACACACACACACACAATTACTGTTTTAAATATGAAGCTCACATTTAAGCTTCAGTGCAAGGTTTTCAACCTTCCTATTGACAGAATCATAAATCATGTTAAAGTTAAGTGAATTACTGTAGCATGGAACTGTAGCTTTAACAATGTTTATGTAGTATCAGCTTATCATCCATGTAGGAAAAGGGGGGCGAGTGCTGATACTCAAGATGGGAATGTGCAGTCCTATTACTGTGGTTGCAATATCACTCAGAGTCACCCCTTCCAGGCTGCATCATTTGTGTTGTTGAAACCAGCACATTTAATCACCCATGTGTATGAAATGTTTTTTAAACTTTATATTTTTGCAGTAAATTTACATTTGCCATTTCTTCCTGTAAAATGGTGGCTGCTTTTTTTCCCCAAACAATTCCTTTTTTTTTTTTTTTTAACAGAAAGTCTTGCTGTGTTGCCCAGGGTGGTCTCAAACTCCTGGCCTCAAGCAATCCTCCTATCTCAGCTTCCTGAGTAGCTGGGAGTACAGGCACAAGCCACCACACCCTGCACAATTTCCCTTTCTTGCGTTAAACACACGTGAAGATCATCAAAGTTGCCGGGTTCTATTATAATATAAGGGGCCTATGCATGAAAATTTCTGAAAGAAAGTAAACCATTTGCCCTCTGGAAAATAAATGGGAGCAGCAGAGTTCAGTGAAAGAGCGTGGGCTTTGAGTCAGCCAGGATAGGATTCAAATCCCGACCTGCCGCAGGGATCTGTGTCAGCTTGTGCAAGTCACGCGTCCTCTGCTGGTCTTGGTTTCTCCATCTGTCCCAAACTGGAAAACGTTAATGGAAGAGGAAGTGAGATGATATATGTCAAGGGCTTGGTGTGCAGTAAGTATCCAATAAATGTCCATTATCTCTCAGACTCCCCTGTCCCTGTATTGTTATTTGTTTTCTTTGTATGTGGTTCTCTTGCGATGAGTCTCACTTCTTTCTTTCCTCACTCTCCACCCCCAGTTCTCTCCTTCTACCTGCTTGGGTTGGTGTAGAGGGAAGAATGTGTTTGTCCTCTCGGGGAGGAGCCACACATGCCTAGGAGAGATGTGGTCTCAGGAAAGGGAGCAAACCCACTTACCCCATCCCAGCGCTCTTGTATGGTTGCAAGGACAGGGGAACCTCCCCAGTGAAGCGAGTGGTCCCTCTCCTGTGACGGTAGCCCTTTAGCCACGGTGGAGGCATCACTCTGACCTGCCTTCGTTCAGGCATGGCTCTCGCTAAAGAGTCTGTTGTTTATAAGAGTCAATTCAGCAGATAATCACTGGGCACTTGTTATCTGCCACACACTGTGCTAGGCCCTAATGAACAAGCTAGACAAGCCAGTCCTGCTCTTCCAATCTAGCAGAACAGACAGGCTTTAAACAAATGGTTATTCCAGATTAATGAGAGGGGAATTAAAGAAGACTGAGGGATGCTATAGCACAAGTATTTGAAGTATTTGTGGAGATTTGAATTTACTTATGCTAGGTTGTGTGGATCCTTCTGTTGGCACGCAACATGAATTTTAAAAACCTTGGTATCCCTGAGGGATGTCTCTAGATCTTCCTGAATGCTCAGATTCCTGAGTTTCATAATAAGAGTCGTCGAATTGTTGCATACCGGGTAATGAACAGGAGATAGGTTAACACGGACTCTTTCAAGCAAAAGACTCTCATAAGTGAAAAAAATCCGACCAAATTGTTTGACCACCCCTCCACTCCCCCAAAAGAAAATAATGGATGAGTTTATGTAACTGAAGAGTCTAGCGATGTATAGCTTCAGGTAGAGATGGATCCAGCTGTTCAGGTACTACCTTCAGAAATCCCTTCCCCCACCTCTCCTTCTCTTTCTCTGTCTATCTCTTTCTCAGCTCTGCTGTCCTCTTCGTGAGCTTCATTCTTAGGCTAAATCTCAGATTGTGGCACAGATGGTACGAGCAGCTCCAGGCTTAATTCCCACCAATTTAATAATCCCAAGGGGGGAAAAAAGGCAGCTTTTTTGTTACAATAGATCTAGCAAAGGGCCTACTCCTGGATGCTTATGACTCTGATTGCCCTGGTTTGGGTCATTTGCTCACTTTTAAAACAATCCTCATGTTTAAAAGATAATAGGGTTCCTCCCTGGTGTAGGTTGGTTTGCATGCCCACCCATGGAGCCAGGGGGCAGGGTTAAACCCACCCTAACCACGCAGACTGAGGCTGATGGAAAGAGAGCTCCCCAAAGAAACATTAGAGCTCTGTTTCCAGATGAAAAGGTGAAAGACTGCTGGGCAGGCAAAAATAATAGCCATCCGCTGCAGGAGACTGCAGCAAAGCCATCCTGAGCACTGGGCAGCGGGCTCAGCTTACTCACTAGCTGTGACTGGTTCCTGCCGTTAGTGCTTGCAGAGCACAAGTAAAACCCAGGCCTCAGAAAATAACTATTAGCTCGTGCCACGGACCTCCAGGGTAACTTGAAAACAGTTCGACTCTTGATTCTCAATTATCTGGTGTTGCCTCATTGCATTGCATGATCCTGATTACTTTCCATATATCTTAATTTATTCTAAAAACAATCCTAAGAATATAAATAACCCAGAGTCTAGCATACCCTTCGGCACATAGTGGGTTCTCAAAACCCTTGTTGAATTAATGAGCCTACTATATACTAGGCACCTATGTACATTAATTCTAATCCTCAGAAAAGCCTTATAAATTGATGCCTTTATACCCAATTTACAGATAAGGAAATATAGGTTCAGAAATGTTAAATAACTTTGCCCAAATTAACATAGGGAGTGAATGATTTTAAACCCAGAATAGTTGAGCTCTAAAAACCATACAAAAAGTATGATTTCCATTTTTCAGGAGAGGAAACTAAGGAACAGAGCTGGGTGATACCCACATTAGGAGTAAAACTTGGTCCCCTGACTTCGAACACCAGACTGATTCTTCTCATGCTGCTCCTCCTCTTTTTGGGAAATCTACCAGTAGTAGATTTCAGCCCTTAAAGATACTTTGAATTCAGGAAGATACTTTCAAAGTAGCCTATGCTTTAGTAATCATGTTGCTCAGAAATGGGGGCTAAAATATCGATATAAACCTGACAATTTGGTGAAGGGAAATGCTGCAAAACAGCCCATGACTGTATGTTTGTTGTGAGATTTTGGTTGTTTATTTTCTTGTTTTTTGCCCTTTTTTTTAAATATAGGGAAAGACTTGCCAACAGCATAGGTCTCAGCACTTGATCATTCTCCAAGGGGCTATATAATAGCATCTGCATGGATTTTATTTTTGAAGTTCTCTTTTGCAGGACTGCAGTTTGTAATTCCATTTCACTTCCAACAGATCATTAGAGGATTCCCTTTCCATTTCTGTTAACCTCTGTAATCATCTAATCTGTGGTGGTTGGTTTTTTTCTCAAATAATTGTTTTGATTTTTCTTTCTTCATCTCATCTCATGGTATCACTTGCATGTTATGTAAAAGTTTACATTCCCTTCATGGAACTGGATTCTTGTCAACTTTGCCCATTAAATCATCACTCGTCATATTTCCAATAATCACAGCTGTTATGTGGTGTTTAAACGCATTTCACATCGGCCATCATGGCAGCTTAGGCAATTAGTGCATGAGTATGGTCAATTTTAAGAGGCCCTGTCAGGACAAAGTTTGGGCTCTATCTCACAGAGCTTGAACTACTAAATAGCATACTCAGGGTTTTTAAAACTCTATATATTACAGTCTTCCCAAAACCAAGGTATCTTAAAGACTGAGTCTAGATATTCCCTATCACTTAATATCTCATAAACATTTTAAAAATAATTTCTTTTAAAAGACACTTGCTCCCTGGTTTCAGATTTTTAGATTTTAATTTTATTATCATGGATTAATTGTACTGAGTTATTTGTAAATGTATTTCCAGAGACTGACTTTCATATGTCCACTAGAATTTAAAGCTAGATGAGCTTCAGAGATTATTTGGTTCAAATTCCTTATTTTGAGATGAGAGACCTAACGGAGAGAGAAGTTGTCCATAATTATAATCTGCCAGGTAGTGCCAGATCTCTGATAAGCAAACTCCCAATAACTACCATGGTGAGCCTTTCAAAGGAAATGAGGGAGATTTCCATTGTATCCATGTTTGGGGAGGACACGCTCAGAATCTGGTTAGGTCAGAAGTGTGCCTGGGTGGCAGGGGGTTGCCATGGTGAAGAGGGAGATCAGTGTGGACCCTCAGAATGGCTATTCAAGGATTGTAGGTCCAAGTGAAAAATAGCATTTAGAAGGAGATGGCCCCATAATTCTAAGCTTCTAGTTTAAGTCTCACAGTCTGAGATGTAAGCAAAGGTAGGGATTGAAAGTATGTTTGAGGCCTTTAAAGAACCTTTATCTTTAATATAGATATCTATGGTATCTGTGACTATTAGGTCAAGGCCATTTCTACTGCTATTGTTGCTTTCATTTTGCATTTTGTTGTTTGTGGCATTATTTTCTAGATGCTCATATCATATCTGATAGCATATATTGTTTTATCAAAATTTATACACTCATTTGTCCAAGGGACAGGCAGGCAACAGGTACCTCTTACTCCACCACTCCTTTCCCCCAGTGTATTCTAGAATCAAGACAGGTGCTAGCATACAGGAGAAAATTGCAATTTACTCATTGCCCATCCCCATTCTTACCTATAACAGTACTGTAGTACCACGAAAGGAAGCTATTTATCCATCACTGTACTGGGTGGTCAGAAACTATCCCATGTGCCTTACATACATGTGTCTCATTTAATCTTCACAACAAATGTAGGAGGTATTATTAGCCCCATGATGCAGATGGCAAAACCGAGTCATGGAGAAGCTGAGAAACTTGAAGCATAGATGGTAAGTGATAGGGCCTAGAATTTAAACTCACATCTGACTCCAAAACCCACTGTCCTTATACTATACCACACTACGTTTATGACTGATTTAATGTAGAATGATATACACACACGGGATGTGGTCAACTAGCACAGACCAAGGCATGTTAAATAATGGGGAAGAGGAACAATCAAAGGACTACAGGGGAGAGTAAGTGGGGGTATCAAAGGCAATCGGATTGGTTTGGAAAGCTTCAGAAAGCTGAGGCTTCAGCAGAAAGGCTGATCCGGTACAGGACATGGTTTGGTAGAGAAGAGGTAGAAGGAGAGGTGATTGTCTGGGGCCTGATTCACAGAACACTGCAGGTGTTTGGAGAG
>JAQIFY010006160.1:0-10516 GCA_028533085.1 Varecia variegata
CGAGATTGACTTCTTGAACTTTGTTCCAAGAGACTGCTCTAAAGCAACAAGGTAAATAAATCTCCATTATCACTATGCCTGTCCTACAAATACTTGAAGGCAATTACATGTGTCTTCTTTATATTATATCCAGACTTCTCATTACTAATGTACTCAATTCAGAATTCCCATTCTGTCTCACTATGTCCCCTGTTCCCTACTTGACTTTACCTCTTAGTTCAAATTCCTTTAGTCCTTCTTTGAAGGAACTTTTTCCTTCAAGAAAATGAAAGCATTTGAGTTGGAATCCTTTTACAATTCCTGCCCTAGATACCGATTTTCAAAGATTTCCACTCTTCTGGCTGTCATAACCTTTCCCTGGTGATAAGACTCACAATGATTCATAATGAGACAAATTCATGTGCCTTTTGATGTAAAAAATATTCATACTTACCCCATACCTTATTATGGCTTGGATTTAACTCCCAGTTTACAGGAAATACAGACAACAGAGGAATAAATAACATAAGGAAGAAATGGAAAAATCTATTTTCTCTAAGAAAAAACTTGATCTCTTTAATAAGTTAAAATCTAAAAGAAAAAAAAAAAAAGTGTAAGCCAGGTGCAGTGGCTCAGGCCTGTAATCCCATTACTTTGGAAGGCCCAGGCAGGAGGACTGCTTGAGTCTACGTGTTCAAGACCAACGTGGGCAACATAGCAAGACCCCATCTCTAAAAAAAAAAAAAAATTTAAAAATTAGCTGGGCATGGTTGTACATGCCCGTAATCCCAGCTGCTCGGGAGGCCAAGATGGGATTATCACTTGAGTCCAGGAGTTTGAGGTTGCAGTGAGCTATGATCACCGCACTGTACTCTAACCTGGGCTACAGAGTGAAACTTGTCTCCAAAAAAAAAAAAAAAAGAAGACAAAAAGACAAATTCCCCCTCTCAGTGCTAAGGGATTCTAGCCCTTTCTACTGCTACAGGACTCTGCTTTAACTAACTACTAACTCCTGAATTTCTTCTCTCTCCATAAGCTCTTCCTTCTAAGCCTACAATGTACTCAAGGTTACACTCATGAATTAATTCAATGTGCGTCAGGGGTTTCAGGCACTGTGGACACAGCACCATGAAAAAGCAAACTCTCCTCTATTTCACAAATTTTATTAGACTGACTCTCTACTTCATTTCCTATGTAGTTCTCAAACACTGTTTTTACATCTTTTACACCGTCACTCAGTGAAACTGCTCTCTATAAGGACAATAATGTCCTTTACACTGTTGAATGTGATAAAAACTTTTCATTGCTAATCTAGGTTTTCCTCTATGATCCCATAGATTGTTGACAAATCTACCCTTGAAATCTACCCTACCCCCACCCCATGGGTTCTGCAACACTCCTTCTGATTTTCCTTTTACCTCTCAGCCTGTCCTTCTTAATCTCTTGAACAGGCTCCTCCTCTTCCTTTGTTCACTTTCTTGAATTACTGGAGTGACCTAGGATCTTACCTTCAGTTCCTTCTTGTTTATAAATGCTTCCTCGGAGATTTCATCTACTGCCAGAGTTTCTGACTAATATCTGCACCCATGGTTCTCAAAACGAAGGTAATTTTGCCACCAGAGGCCATTTGTCAATGTCTGGAGACATTTTTGATAGTCTTGACTAGGGAGGTGCTACTAGCATGTAGTGGGCAGAGGTTGGAGATGATGCTGAACTAACCATCCTGCAATGTACAGGATAGCCCCTCATAACAAAGAATTACTGGCCCCAAATGTCAATGATGTCAAGGTTAAGAAACCCTGATAACCAAAATGCCCATACATGGGACTGAATAAAACTACAGAACACTCACACAATGTAGTACTATATAGTTATAAAAAAGAATAAGCATTTCTAGGAACTGCTATGATTCCCAGGATATATATACTGTTAAGCGAATAAAACAAAGAACGAATACCTACACATAGACACATAGTGTGCTATCCTTTGTGTAAGAAACAAGAAGAAAAAAGATACATAAAAAAAGTGTAACAAGAAACTAAACAAACTGGTTAGTTCTGAGGTAGAATTTGAATGGAGAAGGGATAGGAGACGGAGTGAGCGGACAGATACTTTTCTGAGTATATCCTTTGTAGATTTTTGATTTTTGGAACCATGTTAATATTTTAAATATTTGAAAGTCAAGTATTTTTTTAAAGGGACAAGAGAAAAACTCCGGAAGGAATATAAACAGAAATAAATCTAACAATATTTCAAATGAATAACACAAAGAAAAATTAAAATTAATTAACAATCCAGGTGCTTTGACTATATACCCTCAACCTAAAGACAAAATAAAACTTATAAACAAATCTTGAACTCTACTTAGTGGGCTTAATGGTCAAGTGGTATGGGTATAGCAATTCCAAAACTATTTTATGGCTGGGCATGGTGGCTCACACCTGTTAATTCCAGCACTTTGGGAGGCTGAGGCAGAAGGATTGCTTAAAGCCAGAAATTTAAGACTAGCCTGGGCAATACAACAAGACCCCATCTCTACAAAAACATTTTTAAAAAATTAGCTGGGCATGGTAGCACACGCCTGTACTCCCTGCTACTCAGGAGGCTAAAGCAGGAGAATTGCCTAAGCCCAGAGTTTGAGGCTGCAGTGAGCTTTGATTACATTATTGCACTTCACCTTGGGCAACAGAGTGAGACCCTGTCTCTAATAAAAAATTTAAAACTAAAAAAATAAAACTATTTTATGCATACTTGATGACTGAGCAAATCAGTATAAATACATTGATATTGGTGGAAGCTGGGGTTCTTACTATCAGCAAATACAGCATGAGAGACAAGCAAAAGCCTTGTAGTGATAGATTTAACAATATCAGTACAAATAAATATTTTTTTTCTTTTTTAACCAATCAAGACTCCATGATAAATAAATAAATTTTAAAAACCAAAAAAAAAAACAACACATTTTCCCTCCATCTCTCCCTTTCTCCCTCTCTCCCATCCTCCACCCTCCTTCTGCTGAAAGGATGATGGCATAACCTCCCACCTCACCAGTAGGAAAGAAAGAACACGTCTAATCCTCAGATTTCAAAATATTATTCCCTATTAAAAGAAACCAGAGCTACTTGGAGCAACCACTAATTCTGATGTCAGAGCTGGGATAAGAAAAGCACAAGTCTGGAACATCTTGTGCCAGAAGGGAAAGGTTCAAAAAATGACAGGACCCTCTCAAACACATACCACAGCCTGTTTGAGGGAGACTTCCTCTGCCAAAGCTGAGTAATTTGTACATCAAAATGAATAGCAGTAATAATGGATTATAAACCACTGAATAAGTAAACATCTATGATTCCATTTGGATATGCATTGTACCACATAAATATATAAATAAATGAATGAATAAGGAGAAAAGGGAAAACTTTACAGTAGAATACCAAATAAAAGTGTGAGTTCTAGAATAATGGTTAGAATATCACCATTTTGCAACCATCACTATCATAAATGAATCAGGCAAGAATCAACAGATACTAAACTATTGAAAGTTGGCTAGGGGACAGGATCATTACCCAGTCTCAAAGTATCTCTCCACAGATTTCAATCATTACAAGGGGAAAACTGGTTAACTTAATAGGAGAAACCTGGCAAGGACCATGTTAATTAAGTTGTCAAAGTTCACCTCACCAATAACAGGACACATGGCTACCATGTGCCTCCTGACACATGCCTCAGTGTGACATGACACACTGA
Source organism: Varecia variegata (assembly GCA_028533085.1). Classification (NCBI taxonomy): domain Eukaryota; kingdom Metazoa; phylum Chordata; class Mammalia; order Primates; family Lemuridae; genus Varecia; species Varecia variegata. The sequence goes on from JAQIFY010006160.1 coordinate 3,724, forward strand.
GGACACAAGATCATTCATGTGGTATTATGTAGTATCCTTCTCCTTAAGCTAAATTTAATCATGCACATCAGGTAAACCCAAATTTAAAGACATCCTAAAAAACCTGGTCTGTTATCTTCAACCGTCAGTATCATGGAAAAAAAAAAGGGGGGGACTGAGAAATGAGAATTACTTGGGAGGCTGAGGTGGGAGAACTGCTTGAGCCCCAGGAGTTCAAGACCAACCTGGGCACAGCAAGACCTCATCTCTTTGTATATTTTTATATATGTATATGTTTATATAAATAAATAAAGGCTGAGAAACTGTTTCAGATTAAATGAGTTTAAAGAGATATAACAAACTAAATCCAATGTGTAATCCTGGGGGAAAAATTATTACAAAAAAATTATTTGACTACTCAAAATATGGTCCAAAGACTGCTAGTTCTTCAACTCCAACTGTTTTATCAGTTCATGACAACATAAGGTACTTGCAGCAGAATGTAAAACTACAGTACTAAGCATATTACTTGGTTCAGCTGATTTTTTTTCTTCCAAGACATTCCTGGTGAAGGAATCAGTACTTTGATTTAAATTCTAGAGCATATTCCTTATTCAAAAACCAGTACATTCCCATTACTGGGATAACTTGTAAAACTGAAATATGGACTGTATGTCAGATAACAGGGTGTACCAATGTTAATTAGTATTTCTGAGTTTGAAATACTACTGCTATCATGTAAGTGAATGAATATTTTTATTATTATTATTTTTTTGAGACAGAGTCTCGCTCTGTCACCTGGGCTAGAGTGCTGTGGCATCAGCCTAGCTCACAGCAACCTCAAACTCCTGGGCTCAAGCGAACCTCCTGCCTCAGCCTCCTGAGTAGCTGGGACTACAGGCATGTGCCATCATGCCCAGTTAATTTTTTCTATTTTTAGTAGAGATGGGGTCTCGCTCTTGCTCAGGCTCGTCTCGAACTCCTGACCTCAAGCAATCCTCCCTCCCTGGCCTACCAGAGTGCTAGGATTACAGGCGCGAGCCACTGCGCCCGGCCATGAATGAATATTCTTATTTTTAGGAGATAAATGTGGAAATATTGGAGGCAAAGGGTCCAGTGATAATTGTAATTATTATTTTTTACTTTTTAATTTGTAATTATTATGAGTACATATAATTATTATTATTTAGGAAGAGGATAATAAAGCAAATGTGGGGAAATGTTAACAATGGGTGATCCTTTCCAAAAAGATTCCCACATCTACATGGTTCACTTTCTTAGCCCCTTCCCTTTTCTGATCTTGCTCTATGGAAACCATGTCCTGGCCCTGAACTCATGATCTCCCTTTTCTTTTGCCCATAATACTTATCCTTTGACATGCTAAATGTTTAGTTTATTATCTTTCTACCCAACTAGCATATAGGCTCTGTGAGGGAAGTTGGGGCTGGTTTGTTCATTGCTATATTCCTAATCATAAAACAGTGTCTAGCTCATAGAAAATGCCCAATAAATATGTTAAAATGATCTGATTCATATGAAGAACAAATCATAAAGCAGTTATACATGATCAAAAGTACTAGTTAAAATGATTTCCCTATCTATGGAGGGTTAAAAAATTTAAATATTTGCTCTAATAAATGCCTTTCGCTTTTATTGAAAATCGCTATCCTGAAAATACACACGTATATAAACATGCTCACACACTGTACCCCTCTCCATGTCTATAAATTAGGGGAAAATAATCAAGATGTGGTCAAGAAAGTAAAAAAAAAAATGGGGGGCGGGAGGGAAGTCACCAAAATATTTTAAATTAAGCAATTTTTTTTTGGAAAAATCTATTACACACACAAATATAATGAATCTAATTAAGTGGCTTACAGTATAATCACTGTGTCCTTGTTAAATTTTTTCTCTTGAACTGTACTGGAGCAATTTGGGGAAACAACATCTTCAGTATCAGAAGACAAATCAATGTACTGTATTCCTCTTTGATTCTTGAAATATGATATACTTGCTTTTCTTTCATTATCTGGCGTTTCTGGAACACTAGAATCTTCTGCAAAAGAATAAAAAGGAGAAAGACATGTTGAGCAACCTGAAAATAAGTTTGTTTTCGAAAATCACGATCGTGCTAAAAATCTCAAACTTTACTCATTGTTTCCAATCTAAAACCCAAAATTTCTGCCATTTTTTAAAGAAAAAAATTAATAGTCAACCAGGGCTGGTAGTAAATGATTTTGTTTCATAGCTTACTTAGTAGGAAGACCTTGGTTGAAACTGCAAAATAGACATAGGTTTGTGTTTTATGTGCTAATCCTTTTCCCTGTGCTTTTATTTGCTAGTATTCTGTTCCTGTCTAAGAGCATGGACACCAGAGCCCAAAAGATTCCAATCTTACCTCTTAGTCTTGTTACTTATTCTCTCTAAACCTTACTATCCTCATCTGTAAAACACAGACGCTAATAATCAAGAGCTAATATGCATATAAAATCAGATGATATACGTAAAGCATTTAGTTCAGTAATTGGCATACAGCCAGCATCCCATAAACATTAGCTCTTGCACAACTGTTGGTGCATGGGCTCAACTGTGTCCCCTCCCCATTATTCATGTCTTAATGTCCTAACCACCAATATCTCAAAATGTATTTGGAGTCAGGCCTCTAAAGAGGTAATTAAGGTTAAATGAGGTCATATGAGTGGGCCCTACTCTAATGAGACTGTATTTAGAGATAGGGCTCTCAAAGTCATTAAGTTAAAAGGAAGCCCACAGGGTGGGCTCTAAGTCCAATATGACTGGTGTCCTTATAAAAAGCAGGAGAGACACTAGGGATACAAAAGGAGGAAAGGCTATGCCAGGACAAGGCAGGAAAGAGGTCCCAGCTACGCAGGAAACTGAGGGCTGAGGCAGGAAGATCGCTTGAGCCCAGGAGTTCGAGGTTGACACTTTAGGGAGGCTATGGAAAAACCCGACTTGAATAATCCAATTTTCTTTAAAAAGTCTCTTTGTTCAAAATAAAGGATAATCTTTTTTTTTTTTTTTTTTTTTTTGAGACAGAGTCTTGCTCTGTTGCCCGGGCTAGAGTGAGTGCTATGGCGTCAGCCTAGCTCACAGCAACCTCAAACTCCTGGGCTTAAGCAATCCTACTGCCTCAGCCTCCCGAGTAGCTGGGACTACAGGCATGTGCCACCATGTCTGGCTAATGAGCTGCGAGCTAGGCTGACACCACAGCACTCTAGCACGGGTGACAGAGGGAGACTCTGTCTCTAAAACAAAACCATTTTTTTCCCCTAAGATTCGGTCCTAGCAACAATACTGAAAAGGAAATCACATGTTTTCCAAAAGAACAATTTTATAAATGTTGAGTGCAGGCTGGGTGAAGAACTGTGTTGTAATAAATCACAACTACGTTAACTGCCATAAATATGGACACACTTACTAATTCTACTAGTTATGTAAAGTAATAAGATTACAGTCCAAACTTCTAAAAAATATGTATAAAGGTACTTTGGACTCTGATTTTACAAAGAATTCCTGATATACCACAAATCATACATAAAACTAAAAATTCAGATCTTTACTGTATTCAAAATGTGGACCTAAGCTAATGAATATCCGTTGAACACTTTAATGATAATAACCTGCTTTCTGACACTTTAGGGAGGCTATGGAAAAACCCGACTTGAATAATCCAATTTTCTTTAAAAAGTCTCTTTGTTCAAAATAAAGGATAATCTTTTTTTTTTTTTTTTTTTTGAGACAGAGTCTTGCTCTGTTGCCCGGGCTACAGTGCCATGGCGTCAGCCTAGCTCACAGCAACCTCAAACTCCTGGGCTCAAGCAATCCTACTGCCTCAGCCTCCCGAGTAGCTGGGACTACAGGCATATGCCACCATGTTTTTAGCTGTCCAGATCATTTCTTTCTATTTTTAGTAGAGACGGGGGTCTCGCTCTTGCTCAGGCTGGTCTCGAACTCCTGACCTCGAGCGATCCGCCCACCTCAGCCTCCCAGAGTGCTAGGATTACAGGCGTGAGCCACTGCGCCCAGCCAAGGATAATCTTTTTTAAAACTAGCCATTTAAATGACTAAATGTTGGGGATTTAAACATTTTATTAGTGAGGATTAGGAGAACTAGAATTTCTGAATGTGACTCCATATTCGCCTTTTCTTGATTTTCTCCCTTATCATTATTATTTTTTGAGATAGAGTCTCGCTCTGCTACCCAGGCTGCAGTGCAGTGGCACGATCATAGCTCACTGCAGCCTCGAACTCCTGAGTTCAAGCAGTCCTCTCGCCTTCCCAGCAACTAGGACTACAGGAACCTGCCACCACAGCTGGCTAATTTATTTTTTGTAGGGATGGGGTTTCACTATGTTGCCCAGGCTGGTCTTTAATTCCTGGCCTCAAATGGTCCTCCCGCCATTTGAGGCCTCCCAAATTGCCAGGATTACAGGCATGAGCCACCGCGCCCGGCTTCTCCCCTTATTTTATAGACATTGTAGTACAAAATATACAGTGAAGACCTACCAGTTTTGCAAATTAACCCTTAATATTTAACAGCAGTTACTAGTTAACAGCACAGAAAAAGAATAAAGGAAAAAGAAGAAAATCTGGCTTACTCTCCATCATGTACTCAATTACTTGAGAGCTTTTACCAGATATGTAATATATACCACCAAAATATAGAAATTAAAAAGGTATGCTGTACTGAACACCAAGTGGCATCCTCACAGCTTGATTAGCAAGTGATTAACAGAAGAAATGGTCAGTATAATATGGGGGGTAAAGAAAAGTTATGATACACTTTTCAAACTCAGGGCCCCTAAGAACTTTTGCTTATGTCAGTTATATCTATAATACTCACCATATTAAAAATTAAATAAAAACTGAGAAAATGTTTAAATATTTATGAAAAAGTCAAACTCTTTACATCTTAACATAAATATATTGAAGGAATGAATGACATGCCATCCCAAAATATGCCAAATTGGTGATTATTGTGAGTTAAAAACACTGGAGAAATTCTAATTTCAGAAAGGGCTATATGACCTGTCTCTTCTTGCAGGCAGCAAGCCATAGATTCCTCTGGAAGTAGTACCCTCCCCATACCTGGGAGAGAAAATAGTCCTTATCACCAGAGACAGGGAATTGGGGGCTGCCATCGACCCGAATAAACATACTGACCAAAGTAACCCTTTCCTTCCACTAGTTTTATACCCTTCAAATATCTCTTAGTGATTCCCTTAGGAATTTACTGCCTAGAGTCAGATCCCCTTCATCCTGTCATTTCTTCTCAACTTTATCATCCTCTGTCTAAAAAGTAGGAAAGCATCTTGCTTTGGCCACTTTTTTGGACTTCACTCTCTTGTGAAGATCCCTATGTACATGAAAAACTAATAAGGTTTGTGTGCTTTTCTCTTGTTAATCTGCCTGATGTTAACTTGTTTTCTAGAGCCAGCTGGGAAGTCCATATAAGAGCTAAAGACAGGTTGGAAGTGATCTCTGGCTCCCCCAAAATGTCTTCATGACTAGATATACTCCCCCATCCAAATAATTTACTGAGATGAGTGGCACTGTTCTACATTTGTGAAAATCTCTGGTTTAACAGAAGACAGAGGGATTTTCATATCTGTTTCTACATTTAATCTGTTACAGTATATTGTCTTCACTTAGATTTATGAAGAAAATCACACCTCATATAGTTCTGTAGCTGGAGAAGGGAGGAGTATTTTTGTAGACTTTTGAGATTACAGTGGACATTTTTCTTTGATATTAAACCCAAACTAGACAGGTGGTAATTTTTTAGGTTAGTTGCAATGTAGAATCTAAAATGATAGGAAAAAACATTTTGCATTCTGTTACATTAAAATCCACTGGTCTATTTTACCTTTTAATGGACCTTTAACCCATGTATTATTTTGTAACACTGTGCTTTGGTCATTTGGAAAATACTGGTTAGCTGAGTAATGCATAGCTTCCAAATGTTGATACATTTCATGATATTATATCAAAATATTACATTTGTTAATATCATCACTGATCACATCAGAAACGTCCTGTCAAACTCACAGTCATGGACACGGGTTTTCAAAATTTCAAACTTTCCTTTGAAACTGGAATTTTATCACTGGCAATAAACAGTGTGTGTTTTCTTTGATATCAATTTGTTCATTTTGAGAAATGTCTGCCAAATCCCTAAGTCTGTATAACCATAGTTGGTCAGTCATTCTTTCAAGCAAAATCATATTCTGTGAAAAAACGACCAGTTAACTCAAAGCAATTGCTGAAATGCTTTCCCTTGAGAAGACTGCTGTAGTATGATATGAAATAAAGGGCACTTTACATTTTGTTTCACAAAATATTAAAAAGACATCTACTCATAAGTTGAGTTTTAACAAAATCTGTAATTTTTATTGTTTCATCAAGGACTCTTTAAGTGAAATTGGAATTTACAAACTTTTAAGAATACAGTGACTACTAGAATAGTTTGAAGCCGTGGCTTTGATTCATGCTAAGGCACCAGCAATGTTACCTACCACTGCTTTTGTACCAGCAGTGCAAATATCAATACAGTGAAAAGGCAAGGAATGTCCTCATACTATTATGGCAATAGTTTTGACCTTATGGATACCCTGAGATATTCTCAGAGACTCTCCAAAGGTTCAAAGGCCACACTGAAACTGATGGAGTCTCGCTTTGTTGCCTGGGCTAGAGTGAGTGCCGTGGCATCAGCCTAGCTCACAGCAACCTCACACTCCTGGGCTTAAGCGATCCTACTGCCTCAGCCTCCCATGTAGCTGGGACTATAGGCATG
>JAQIFY010006161.1:0-10516 GCA_028533085.1 Varecia variegata
TGGATGGGCTGATGGGGGGACACTGAGGACAGAGGAAAAGGAGGCCTCCAGCCTGCAAGGAAACATGTTCGATGAGCTGCAGGTGTGGGAAGAGGAAATGAGACTCCAGGTTGAGCAGGGCAAGGAGGGGGCATCCTCCTGCAGGGAGCCCCCCAGGACCTGGATGGAACTGCAGGTCCTGCTGCTGGGTGGGGAGACTCAAGGAGAGGGGTGGGGACAGGCAGGGACAGCCTTCTGCACTTTCCTGCCCCCTCTCCCCATGCCCCCTCTCCCCAATCCCCCATCCCCTTCCTGAGCCCCTCACCCATCACTAAGCCCCCTCCTCTTCACTGGCCCCATGGCCCCTTCCTGACCATGCCTCTCCACTCCCCATGCAGAGGGTGATGGCATTTCGCCATGTCCTGGGTGTTAGACCCCCAGCGTCAAGGACCCCACCTCTCTAGGAAGCACCCTCTAGGTCTCCAGGTGCTCGGCCAGGGCCCCTTCCCCACCCCAGCCCTCAGGTCGTCCTGAGCCCAGAGCCTCCCCAGGCGGGCCCATGAGTGACCACCCGCCCTCCCTGTCCTTCAGCACAGCCACACTGAGACCCAGCAATCCAGGCTTCCAGCCCCAGCCTGACGTCGGCCAAGCCACAGTTTACTCACCTGTAAAATAGGGACACTTGTCTTCTGGAGTTGTTCTGAGAGTCCTTGGACGAAGGCACCAACAGGGCTGCCCAACTCCCAGCCAGTCCCCACAAAGTGCTCAATAAACACAGAGACCCTTGCTCTTTTCTGAAATCAAGTCATTAATATCCGTTTCTAGAAACACTGGTTTGTTCACGTTTATTTACCACGTTCTCGGGCATTTGACAAATATTCCCACCACTCACAGGGGCACACGCTCTTTGGCCCCATTAAAAAGCAATCCTTTTCCTTAATATTGATGGATGGCTGGTAATCCTCAGTGACTGATGGCGCACTTGGAGTCACCTTCTCAGGCAGCCTCAGCCTGCAGTCACCGTGGGGGCAGGGACAGAGCCCCCAGGCTTGGTGGCATGAGGCTCCCACCCCAGCCCCCAGCCCCCAGTGCCCAGCCCCCAGGTCCCCTCCCCACCTTCTTGCCATGGTCCTTCTTGCAAGGACACAAGTGAGGTGACAGAGCAGGTCTCCGCCCCTAGCTAAGCTTGGAGCTTTGAGCCCTCCCCTCTCCCTGTTCTGTTGGCTCCTCTGTAAAATGGGAGCAATGAGGCCACTGTCCCCCTCAGAGCTGTGGCGAAGAGAGCAATGACCCAGGAAGTGCTGGGTCTGAGCACAGACAGGGAAAAGTCGACATTTTCCACTCCAGGTGCCTCTGAAAATGTGGTGCCCTTTCACCGCACCCCTGCCCCAGAGACTGACCCAGGAAGTCCCCAAAGCCACAATGAATTTGACATGTCCTTCCCTCAGGGCCCATAGAATGGAATGAGGACCCAGGGACACAGAAGAGTGGGATCACTGGGACAGACATCATTGCTCCCCTACTCCCCCTCCACTGCCACCTGCACAAGCCCTTGACTTTGAGTCTGAGGCTTGGCCATGCCAGCCAGGCCTCCTGCATGGCCTTAGTTGGCGGGCTCTGCCACCTCCCAAGGGAGTGAGCAGTTTGGGTAGCAGCTGCCCCCTCCCTCTCAGCCTTTGCCTCCCGGGAGAGCAGAGAGAGGGGGCCCAGGTGATTCCCAAAGCCCCGGTACCGTGCTGACCTGGCCGGGGTCTCAGGAGGGAAAGGCAGGGAGCCTCTGTCCCCACTGCTCTGGGACAAATAAGCCTCAGTAGCCACCACTTACCGAGCACCTCCTATGTGCCAGGCACTGTGCAAAGTGCTATGAGTGCGTCACCTCCCTGAGTCCTCTGACGACCTAGAAGCAGGCCGTGTTCCCATTTCACAGCTGTAGACGCCAAGGCGGGGGCAAGCGATGGACTCACCCCAGATCACAGAGCTGGGAAGTGGGAGGTGCCAGGATTCACAATCAGGACTGGCCAGCTCTTCTGCCTCTCCCCTTCATCACCGTCCCCCGTGGCCTCAGCTGAGAGGGTTGACCCCGAGATAGGTGAGGGGAGGGAGACTCCGAGCTGGTGGTCACTCTTGAGACTCTTTGCCCAATAGCCAGATGTCATCCCTGGCTGCCCAGTTCACCCAGCAAGATGCCCTGGGGCATAGAGGGACCCGCCCCAAGGCTCTGAGTTGGTTCAGTCTAGCACCCCCCTTATCCAGCCGGCTCCCAGCAGGCAGGTGCTGCAGGTGGTCAACTTGCCTGGGCCCTGCTGGCTTGGGGAGGAGCCCTCCGCCCTGCAGGCCCTGCATACGTGCTGCCCCAGGTCTCCAGGAAACCCTGGGGTCTGCTCCCACCTCCTAGTCTTCACATGTGCCAAGACCCCCAGGCACAGGGGCCCAGCCAGTCTCTGTCTCCCTCCCAGGGGTCTGTGAGCTGGGGGCTGGGCAGGGTTGAAGGGTCTGTTCTGTGTTTGTCTCTGTGCTGGTGACAACGTCAAGCTAGTCTCCAGAGGAGAAGGTGAGGTGGGAGCAGTTGTTCTGTGCCAGGCCTGCCCAGTGAGTGCGGGGTGCCCAGGCTGAGAGCCGGAGCCCCAGCCCACACAGGGGCCAAGGTGAACACTGAGGAGCCAGAGCCCGAGCTTGGCTGTCCTTACTCCCACCAGGCCAGGCCCCAGCCCTCCCCGTGGTGGGCTACACAGCAGCCCGACCCTGCAGAGTCAGACCCTAGCTGGCATCAGGGGACACCTGGTTAGGAAGTAGGCAGCACTCCTCATCCAAACAGCCCCCTGACTTATCCGACGGGTCCCCAAGTCCTAGCCATTCTCCCTCCAAAACCTCCTAGATGGTTTTCTGCCCATTCCTTTCCCTCTATCCCAGGACGGCTCTCTCGCTCTCACGTCACCCTCTCCTCCTGGACCCCCGCAGTGGCCGGGCGCTGCCCTCCCTGCTCCCGGGCCCTCTTCTCCCACACACAGCCTGCAGCACCATCCTCCCAAAATGAAAACCCAACCTGCAAGCTCCCCAGTGCCTCTCCATCACCAGTCACTCATTGGTCAAAAATTTTTGGATGTCACAATGTGGCAGGCACCGTGCCAGGTGCTGGGTCCACCGCTGCAAACCAGACAGACCCGGCCCCTGCCCTCAGGGAACCCCAGGCCAGTACAGGATCCAGACCAGTCACCAGATAATTACTAGAGCATGAAGCACCTGCCAGGAGCTGAGAGGTGCAGGTCGCTATGGAAACGCAAGACTGGCATCGAACTCGGGGTGGGGGGGAATCCATCGTGCTGTAAACATCCAAGGAACCAATCTTTGTGCTTGGCCGTGATTCTTTCCACAGGGTAAACCTGGAAGTTAATTTTTGAGTCAAAGGATGTGTTCATTTTTTTAAGGCTTTTGAAGAGAATTGCCAAGTTGCTCTCCTGCAAATGTTTGTTGAAGGAGTGGAAGGAAGGAGGGAGGAGAGAGATGGGATCTCTGGGAAGGAACAATACCATTTTCATGGATGGCTGAGTGGGAGGGCTGGGCCTGCCCTGGTGAGCAGAGACAGAGATAAGACCCTTGTTCCTATTCTGCCACCATGTCTTCTGTCCAGGACAAGGATCTGCAGCCCAGGAAGGGCAGAGAGAGGGGTCTGGGACCCCAAGATTGATTCAGTAACAGCCACTGGGCACCTGCTGTGTGGCAGGCACAGGGCCAGGGGCTGTGTGAGCAGAGACCCTCAAGGGGCAGCGTAGACACTGGCTGGATGGGGAGAAGCTGGAGGGAAGGGGAAGCCGGGCAGCCGCTGTCACAGTGATGCATTGAGAGAGGATGATGACAGACCCCAGGTGTGGGAACAAGGACGATGAGGAGATAATTCTGGACTTTGGTCCCTGGCCTGAGACTGGGCTCAGGGAGGGAGGGAGGGATAGGAGAGGAGAGAAGTCAGGAGGTTCCCTGGAGGCCCAGACTTCATCCACCCCCACCCGAGCCAGCAGCAGAGGGAAGCAATGAAAGCAGCACTGGGACCCCAGGCGAGCCACTTGGCAGCCTTGTGCCTGCAGAGACGGGGGTGCTTCGAGGACCCCCAGGCTGACAACTGGCCCAAGGAGCACATGTCACTGAGGCCAGGAAGGCAGAAAAGGCCGTGTATGTCTGCAAGCCAGGATTCTCGCTTCTCCCCTAAAATGTCTCAAAAGAGTGACTGCAGTGTGAGCGTGGGAGGGAGGCTGTCCCCGGGTGGAGGAGGGCAAGGAGGAGGGGCTCAGCCTCATCTCCTCTCTCCCGCCTCTCACCTCTCTGAACAACTCTTCCGTTTGGTCGTCTGTTTGGTTGGTTGGTTGGTTGGGCTGGTATAGAATGGGCAGGGCTAGAACTTCCTCCGTACTGAGAGCCTGGCTTGGTCTGTGACCTCGGACAGGTGACTACAAGCCTGAGTGTGTGCTTGTGACCCAGGGGTGAGGGGCTGGGCTGAGCCAGGGTGCGGGGTGGCAGGAGGGAATGAAGCCAGGAGAGCAGCCCTCACTTTCCCTGTGCCACCGCAGGTATTCGGAGGAGGAGATCCAGCAGAAGGTGGGGACCTTCCGGCAGATGCTGATGGAGAAGGAGGGAGTGCTCACCAGGGAGGACCGACCTGGGGGCCACATGTGAGTGCTCTCCTGCGTGGGGGTGGGGGAGAGGGGTGCAGGCCTGTCCAGCTGCTCCCTCAGGTGGTTGGGGCTGGATTGGGGCTCAGGTGAGGAGGTAGGGAGGAATAAGAGGAAGAGGAGGAGAGGAAGGCCTGCACCCTGCCCACTGGAAACTCTGGCCTGGCCCAGCGCATGAGGCAGGGGTACCTGGACATCACCGACCCGGGCTGGGCTCTATTTATGGTTCAGAAGTGGGAAGGGTGGGTGAGAAAGCTCAGATCTCAGCACAGGGAGTCCCGAAGCTCAGTCTGCCTGATCTCTGCTCCTCTCTGGCCCTGAGGGGAGGGCCCAAAGCTGGTCCCCACCAACTCCTCCTCTTCAGCCTCCCAGAACTCACAGCACCTCTCAGCAACTCCTGCACCACCCACCTCATTGAGGCCCCAGCCAGATCCCCCCAAAAGCAGGGCCAGCGACTCCCTTTTCAAACCTCGGGACAGAAGATTCTCTCTGCTGCTACTCAAACCACCTACACACCCAGGAGGTCCTGGCTTCCCCAGGAAGTCACCCACCCTTTCCTCTTCCACCCCGTGTGAGGGAGCGAGGCCGTCTCTGGATTCTCCGTTGCCACCTTCTTGGGGCCCCTTCAGCAACAACCGCCTCCCCCAGCTCAAGCCTGCACTTCTTCCCTCTGCCAGGTTCCTTCCTCTTAACCTAATTCCTGTCCTAAAAAAGACGTCCCTCCCTCAACTCTGCTTTCTCCTCCAGCTACCATCCCACATTTTTCTCTCCTTTCTCAACCAAATTTCTGTGAAGAGTGTGCAGCACCCATGGCCACTGCTTCCTTAAGCCATGAAGATCTGGCTTCCTCCCCCACAACTCCCATGACCTGCTTGGGCCACGGTCACCCAAGTGCTATTGACCACAGCCAATGGCTTCTCTGCAGGCCCTGGCCTCTTTCTGGCACCTGCTGTCATTGTGTGTTGCCTTCTAGAAGCCTACTTTTCCCCCTGGGTCCCAAGATGCAGTTCTCTGTGAGTTTCTTCCTGTCCCTCTGACAGCTTCTGCTGCAACCCTCCTCCTGCCCACTTCCCAGAGGCTGGTTTTCCCCAGGTGCTGTCATGTCCTCAGTTCTCTTCCCCATCTCTGCCTCCCTTTGCCCTGGGAGATCACGTCCGTTCCCCAGCTGGAGCTCTCCCTTTAGTGGATAACTCTCAAATTGTTTCCATCAGTCCTGATCTTCTCTTTATGTGAATAAATGAATGTGATTTTAAGAACCAGGACCAATTGGGAAACATGGCATGGAGAGCTTGCAGTGTCTCCATCATCAGGAGAGATCTCCTTCGGTGTCTGTGCTGCCTGCCTAACCCCGTGCTGGTGCTCATAGGGTGGGAGGAGAGGACAGGAAGACGTGATCCCTGCTTTCTGGGTGGAAACACAAACCTCCAAGGAATTACTGGCAACTTGTGACAGGAAGAAACAGCATAGCCACTTGAACTGCTTGGTCTTCACACCCTGTGCATGCTAAGTGGGGGAAGAGATGGGGACAGACTTGGGCACTCAATCAAGAAGGGCTTCCTGAAAGAGGCAGTGCCTGGAAGACTCGATGGTCAGGGAGAATTTGACGATCAGGGAAACTTGATAAGATGTTCTGAAGACAGGAGATAGGATAGACTTAGTAGGGGCCTAGGATCCCACTAGAATGTCAGTTCCATGCAAACAGGATCTTTATTGATGCTGTGTCCCTGGTTCTAGAAGAGCGTGGCCTTTCCAGTTTTCCCAAAAGCCTCAGTTTCCCTGTTTGTGCAATAAGGGAGTTGAACCAGAAGACTTCTTCTAGCTTAGGCACCCTAAAATGGTATGAAAATCCTATTCCAATGACTGCAGCAAGCTAAAGAGACTGATGGCTGCCTGGATTAGGCAAAGGCTTGGGAGCTGTTCTTGGTGCTGAACCCCACGCTGCCTTGGCCTGAGGCAGAGGTGAGGGACGGCTGGCAACAAATTGGCCATGTTCCTTCCTGTGGACCTGGCATCTAGCCACTCGGTGATCACCCCAAGATAAAAGTAAACTCTTCTCCTCTCTGGATCACATACAAAGTTTTCCCTACTTCTCATGACTGCCATCAATTCTTTTTATTTTTTCCAGTCCAATAAACAACTTTTAAGAATAATTGTTTCCATAGTTAGAAAATGTAACAAAATTGGCCAGGTGCGGTGGCTCATGCCTGTAATCCTAGCACCCGGGAGGATCACTTGAGGTCAGGAGTTCAAGACCAGCCTCAGCAAGATCAAGACCCCCCACCCCGGACCCCCGTCTCTATTAAAAATAGAAAAAATTAGCCAGGTGACTAAACATAGGAAAAAAATTAGCTGGGCGTGGTGGTGCATGCCTGTAGTCCCAGCTACTCAGGAGGCTGAGGCAGGAGGATTGCTTGAGCCCAGGAGTCTGAGGTTACTGTGAGCTAGGCTGACACCATGGCACTCTAGCCCAGGCAACAGAATGAGATTCTGTCTCAAAAAAAACAAAAAAAGAAAGAAAGAAAATGTAACAAAATGTTTGGGAGAGAAGGTTTGTGGAAAACAATACTCATGAACAATACTTATGAAGCTACTTCCTAACACAAACACAGTGAGCAAATTCCAGCTTTTTTCCCCTATGTGTGTAATTTTATACATAGTGTGACCTCGCTGTGCCTATGGACGTATTAATGATATTAAGATGGGAATATTATTGCTAATAGACAATGTAGTTGGCAGAAATATTATTTAAAAAATTAAAATATATAAAAGAGAAAAGAATTTAAAAAATAAACAAAAGGTGAGAATATTAATGATATTAACAAGCCCCCCCATCATAGGCTTGCTTTGAGCCTTAAATGACTAAATAAGATAAATACATGTAAAGTGCTCAAAATAGTAGCTGGCACCTGGGTTATAAATTATCATAATATGCCCCATGTCGTATTTTTGCCCTGCACTATAGGAAGCGAGGGGAGGGGCTCCAGGCCTGGTTCATCCCTTTCCCCTCATCAGTACCCCCGCCCGGGGCCCCTGGCAGGCCCGTGCTGGCCATGCTGGCCGAGTGAATGAGCAGAGAGGGCAGACCCTTTGCTTGGAATCCCACCCCCTCCTCTATCTGGACCCATTCATCTGTCAATGGGCCATTATGTTCCTCGCCAATGGGAAACAAAACCAGTTAATCAGTAAAACTGCTGGCATGCGAAAGTGCATGCATGGACAGTCGTCACCAAGGTCGGAGCCACGCCCATGGCGGCTGGTCCAGTATGCGTCCTCTGTGGTGCTCTGTGTTCCCTCTTGATATGGTCTTTGTCCCTCTGCAGCAGACTCTGTCTGGAGGCCCTTTGGTCAGCTCTGTGGGGCTCGGTTTATTTTCATGGGGGGGGCTACACCTCCCTAGTCTACTCCACAGACATGATGAGGAATAAACTAGATAGCAAACATGAACAAATCTAGAACTCAGAGCACATAGGCACAACAGTGTCTATAAAGTAAGGAGAGGACAACTCAGCTAAAAGACCTAACTTAGCTAACATTTCCAGCAGGGAAGGTCAGATAGCCAATTCGGGGCTGTCCTGTTTACACACGAATTCTCAAAGCCAGCTGTATGGGTGAGCTTACACGCCCTACCCGAAGGTCCCAACACTATAGGGAATGTTCTGTTCCCTCTCTGGGCCTCAGTTTTCTCATCTGTAAAGTTGGGGGGGGACAACTTCTGTAAATCAGGAAGGGCTATGAATGGCACTGTGAACTCTGAAGCACTATTTAAACACTGGAGAACCTTCTCTTTCTAAGCCCTGGGAGAGCCTCAAAAGCAGATGTCATGGTGCCAGCAGCACAGAGCCGGCAGAAAAGGCCTCAGCCAAGGTCCATTTTTATCCCTGGAACTCCCAGGACAAGGCTTATCAGAAGGCTCTGAGACCTTGGCCTCCCTCTGAGACTGCTGCTCCTACCCTGTACCTATCTTGCAATGCTCCCAGCAGACAAGATCGCAAATGAACCCCTCAGCAGGGACAGGAGAATGAGAGGGACCCTCTTGGGGAGGGCAGGTGGCAGGAGAGCAGCTAAAGGAGGGTGAGGAGGTCTGTCCCCAGGACAGAGGAAGAAAGGAAGGATGCCTGTTGGGGTGCAGCCAGTGAGGGTAAGGAGGTACAGGAAGAGAGGGGGGTTCATAAGGGTGGAGTTTCGGAAAGGGCCTGGACTCAGTGGCTAACCCAAGCTGGGAAGTTAGAAGGAAAGAGGGGATCTTGCAATACCCAAACTGAGCTATTTTATTTTGTAAATAACCATCATTTTTTGTGCCAGTATCAGCTGAAGCTCCCTCCTCCCACCGGCTCACCCACACAATATTCGAGGTGCCCTTCAGTTTTGCTGCAGACTATGTTTTGCGTGTCAGGCGTGTGTGTGGCCGAGGAGCCACGTAAGGGATGATGGCCCCTGGGAGGATGTGGGGGCCAGACAGGCTGAGGGAGTTGGATATTTCAGGGACAGGGACAGGAGGTAGGAGGCCACCGGCTTCAGGAAAAGGAGCATGGGAGAACAGAGAGGTTGGAATGAAGGGATGTGGGGGTGTCTGGCTCTGCAGGGGCAAGAGAGTGACATGAGCCTCTCCTCCTTCACCCCAGAAAAACCGCCCTCTTACCTGTGTGACTTCAAGGCTGTCAGGGGCAGCTTGACATTTGGGAATTGAATGGCATTCTTGGAAATGGCCTGAAGACTAGCTAACCCTGTCATATTTGGTTACATTCTTTTTTTTTTTTAATACCAAAATTAGTCTTCAAAGATCCATTAGTGGGTTCCCTGAAAATTCTTCCTTCACGCTGTAGCTACACCCTACCTTCCTTCACTCTGTCTTTTTTTCATATGTCACAGCCTCTTTTCTCCCCAGAAAGGTGTGGGTGCGTAAGCACCAACAGAGTCCCCTCTGCCTAACAGGGCTACCTGGGGGCCAGACCTCTTTTCTCCCCAGAAAGGTGTGGGTGCGTAAGCACCAACAGAGTCCCCTCTGCCTAACAGGGCTACCTGGGGGCCAGACCTCATGTCAGGGGCTTCACAGACTGAATCTTACTTAGCCCTCTCCTCAACGCTGGGATTCTCTTTTCCTGGTTGTATAGACAAGGACTCAAGGCTCCGTGAGTGTGGACCTTCCTGGATTCAAATCTGTCTGTATGAATCCAAAGCTCAGGTCCTTAGTGCTCTGCCATGCAAGCCCTGGCCTCCCTTGCTCTGGGCGGGCAGGGAGTGAGTCAGGGGGCCGGTGCCCAGGAGTGAGGGTACTTCTGCTGAAACCAGGCTCAGCCTCACCTGGGAGGGCACTGTCTGAGCCAGCATGGATGAAAAATGGAAGGTGGGGGCCACCACCCTGGAGCCCATCACCCTGGAGCCAGGCCTCTGGAAGGGCAATTCTGGGCTTGTTCAATAACAAAAGAAACTGCACAGCACCAATGACCTCAGCGAATTCTCCCAACAGCCGGGAACATAGTTATCAGTCTCACCTTGGAGAAGAAGCTCACAGAGGAGCAAGACAGGCCACGGGTCACACAGCGACTCAGAGACAGTGCATGATGTGTGCTTGTCTGGGGCTTCAAAGCTGGTGCTCTTGCCTTAAGCCCAGCTGCCTCTAGGAAAAAGAAGCGTTCAGAGAAGGGCCCGCAGGAACATGTGTCTGCGGCAGAGGACGGCTGGGGGCTCCACAGCCTGGAGCAGGGACAGGATGCAGCCAGTCCCTGCTGAGTGAAAAAGAGTTCTGCAAGATGGATGGGGAGCATGGCAGGCCTGCACCCTCCACCACCGGGCTGTGATTGATGAGGACAGCCCGGCAGAGGGAGCCTCGCGGGAGCCAAGCAGCGAGGCCTCGGAGGCTGCAGGGGGGCAGGCGG
>JAQIFY010006162.1:0-10516 GCA_028533085.1 Varecia variegata
CAAAGTAAATCTTAACCTGAGATCTGTTTTTCAACAGCAACTCGAACAGGCAAACTAACCGAGTGATGATTTTGTGACTTACCATTAAAGCAGGGTACACATGGTAACACTGGAATGAACAGAGACATGTAAAATGGGAAGATGTTAATGTGCTGTTCATGGTGTTAACAGCAGATGCCCTTGGCCACTGTCAGAGTACATCATTTCTTAAATCTATTTCTTAAAGTCTCATGGTAGCCTCAGCAAAGTTTTTATTTGCACTTGACCTACTCTATGAGTATAGTATTCCTATTCTCCATAGGTTAGACTGCTTTCCACTTTTTGAGAGATGTCTTTATAAAGGACTGTGGTAACTTTCAAGAGCCAAAGTTAAGCACAATAATGTTGGACTAACAGGCAATGGGGTAGGTATTTTTGGATGAAAAACCCTGTCTGGTGTCCTTTCCAATTAATTATACCTTGTAGGTATCCACCTATGTATCCTATCTACTTTAAGGCAGGCCCTGGATGGGAGGATTAGGGAGAATGCAGGAATTTTTACACTAGAGTTTCTGCTAACATTTCCCTGTGCAAAACAAAAGGGTGTAGTACATATGGCTGCCGCACCCTTCTGGATGTGTTTATGGCTGTGACTGATCTAAGACATTTTAGGAGTTCAGTAGCAGCTTCTATGCCCCCAGCGTTAACATTTAAGCAGTGTTTTCTTTGAGTAGCTAAGTATCTTAGGCTGTTCAGGCTTCTATGACAAAATACCATAAAGTCAGTGGCTGATAAAGAACAAACATTTATTTCTTACAGTTCTGGAGGCTGGGAAGTCCAAGATAAAGGTGCTGGCACATTTGGTGAGGGTCTGCTTTCTGGTTCATAGATGACACCTTCTAGTTGTATCCTTACATGTTGGAAGGGGGCAAATGAACTCTCTGGGTCCCTTTTATAAGAGCGCTAATCCCATTATAAGGGCAGAGCCCTCATGACCTAATCACCCCCAAAGGTCCCACCTCCTAATACCATCATCCTGGAGATTAGGATTTCAACATATGAATTTTAACGGGGGACAAAATCATTCAGACCATAGCACTAAGAAAATGGAAGCAAACATTGGCTTCTAAACTGTGGGGTCTGGGAGCAATCTTGGGAGACAAGGGCCCAGGAAGTCCCTGCTGTGGACATTGTTATGAAGGGACAATGAGCAGAAAGTATTTCAGAAAAAGAAGGGATCTGAAATGTATGGGAGCCCTGTGACCCATTTTCAAATGCAAGCACAATTTCAAATATTCTGCCTCTCTGTCAGATCATGAGTCACAGGTCATCTGGGCTACCACCTTAATTTTATAAGGCAAAGAAACTGAGGACAAATAATTCACCAAATATTATGCAAGTAATTAGTGCCAGATGTAAATGCTAGACTGTTATTTCCTAACTGTCCGTCTGACCAATCTCCAGGACAAAAGTCAAGGTCTCTTGCAGTTTAATTAAAGACTTTTTAACTGCATACACTGAATATGCTTTTTATGATTTTCATCATTAAGAAGACAATTTGAATTTAAAAAGGAAGTTCCAGATGAGCCGACATTTTCTTCTGCAAGAATGAATGGTTTTTTTTTTTTTTTTTTTTTTAAGACTAGTCAAGTGCAGTAGTGAGGAGGGGGGAAAGTAGTAGAACAAGGAGTTCAATCTGTAACTGACTGTGAACAATCAAGTGAGATAACTCACTACCTTCGGACCAGCCAAGAATGAATGGTTTTAAGTTGAGTAATGAGGGCTAGCAAGAATCTATTTCAAATAAACTAAGAACATTTTCAGTAACCAACTTTAGGATAAACTAAGGAGCAGCTAATAAGACAACTGAATGTGTAAATTTCGTAGTAGTTGGAAAGCGTAATATGAATTATAATGCATAAAATTAAAGTTTTAAGATTGAGTCAATAAAAACCTTAGAGTAAAATGGAAAAGGGAGAAGGACATCTTGAAGAAGTAGACAACATATATTCAGGGAGATTAGTTTAGAGAGGATTATTCACTGCTGTCTAAAATAAATTTTAGACTAGGGTTTAAAAATTTTCCCAATCATAATCAGGGAGGGAAAAGGGAAAATAAGTTAGACATCATTATTCTGACTCCGGGAAATAATGCTGTATCTTAAAATTTCAATGAGTCTTTGTTCATCTGTAAAATAAGATGGGTAATTTTAAGAGTCCTTCCCATTTAAAAACTAGGCAACACTTGACCAGCCTAAAGTAAATAAATAAATAAATACATAAATAAAAACTAGGCAACTTGTGCTTACGAAAAACAATATGCAGCACCATCTAGAGGTAAAAAGAAATATTTTTATGCATTTTTCACTGAGTTAAAAATGATTCTTAAGTCTTAAAGCCAAATTATCAAATCAATATATTTTATATTTGCAGAAAGTACCTGGGTAAATGTATAAAAATTTTAATAGCTCTGTCATCTTTTTTAATGAATCTATCATAGTGGCTGCAAGAATTCTTAGCTCCTATATGAATCTAGGTCATTTTTTTTCCTACCATGACTTTTTAAAGAATCAAACATCTTCTTTGGTATTCCTTAAGAAAGTTAGTAATGCTATCTTAAGTCTGACACTAAGGACCACAGATGCCATGCTTACCTACTACTGTGACATACTGTGTATACAACATACAGGGTACACTAGACACATTCTTTACCCTTGGGGCTTTGTGGACTTGCTGAAACCATGGTCAGAAAACACAGTCCTGGCTAAATACACAATGTCACTCCTAGATTTCAACTTCAGGGAAAGAATGGCTGAATTGGAAATGTGGATAACAACAGAAAATTGCGATGGGAGCACTCTGAATCTACTTGAACTTGAAGAAAAATTTAATCTATGCAGAGATGTGAAGTCTATGGATGTCCAGTGGCTGTTAACATCTGGATGTACAACAGATTTCTTTCCACACCAATGTTGGTGGTAGCTTCCTCCTTATAATCACTTTTAGAACTATACTATTTTAATTTGTAGTTCCTAAATTGTTTTGAGCATGTTGTTCAGTTTCATCATGTTTTGCCTTCCAATTACATTTTAAACTCACGAGTATGTTTAGTGCATCTACTAATCATCTTGGATCCACTCCCCACCCCACTCCCCGGGCATGTCACAACATGAACATTTATGTGGACTGTGTAGTGCCAGTTCCTTGCTAATACAAGGAAATACAAGTCCTCTGACAAAGGTGAATGTACAAGGTAAAATGGAATTCAGACAAATAAATGCTCAATATTTGTTGTGACAAAGTTCATGAAGAGTGTTGCCTCAGATCTGCATTTCCCTTGAGTGATGTAACTTAGAATTTAAAAGAAAAACAACAAAATCATTTCTGAAACTTTCCTTAAATTTGTATGATCTCCAATTTCTCATTCATATTTTAGAAATACATTCTCTTTGCAGAATTACATAATCATAACTTTTTTAACAGGAAAGAGTAAAAAGAACTAAATTTTTTTCCCAACTTTTTATTTTGAAAAATTGCAAACATCCAGAAAAGTTGAAAGAATAGACAATGAGCACTCATAAACCCACCACCTCCATTTAGCTATTAACATTTTTCTTAATTTAACTATATTTATTTCTGAGCCATTGAAAGTTGCAGATTTCATGACTCTTTTTTCCTAAATATTTCCTCAGGCATCACTTAAGAACAAGGGTATTCTTCATAGCCACAAAGTCATTGTCACACCTAAGAAAATTAATAATGCCCTAATGTCTAATATCCGGCTTAAATCCAAATGTCTGTAATTATCCCAAGGATGTTCTTTATATCTCTTTTAAAAAAAAAATCAGCATGCCTGTAGTCCCAGCTACTCGGGAGGCTGAGGCAGTAGGATCGCTTAAGCCCAGGAGTTTGAGGTTGCTGTGAGCCAGGCTGACGCCATGACATTCACTCTAGCCTGGGCAACCAAGCGAGACTCTGTCTCAAAAAAAAAAAAAAAAAAATCAGTATCTAATCAAGATTTACACATTGCATATGGTTATTTCATCTTTGAAGCTCTCATTTATTGGGCACTTACTATGTTCTAGGCTACACAGGCCATTCTATTTATTTTCATAAGAATTTGAGATAGCCACAAAAAACAATGATGATCTAGCACCTCTTGTATTATCCTGGATAGAGCTGGAGACCATTCTACTAAGTGAAGTATCACAAGAATGGAAAAACAAGCACCACAAGTACTCACCATCAACTTGGTATTAACTGATGAACATGTATGTGCACGTACAGTAGTAACATTCATCAGGAGTTGGACAGGTGGGAAGGAGGAGGAGGGGATGGGTATATTCACATCTAATGGGTGCGGTGCGCACAGTCTGGAGGATGGACACACTTGAAGCTCTGATTCAGGTGGAGCAAAGGCAGTATATGTAACCTAAACATTTGTATCCCTGTAATATGCTGCAAAAAAAGAATTTGAGATAATTTTTGTTATTATGTAAAATGGTGATAAAGTACTTACCTCTGAATACTCTGACGTATTTTAGTTATTCACCATTACATTCACACAACGTAGCACAGAGGCTTGCACCTACGCAGGAACTAAAATATAGCTGTGGGCTAAATGAAACTTGGTGTGCTTTGCCATTCTGGTGGGAAAACTACACCAAAAACATGATGGTAAATTACCTAATTTGTTGTAATGATACAGTGAGGTAGCCTGTGGTCCTCACTCTCCTGCTTCTCTGGGGACCTGAGTGGGAAAGTCCAAGAAGTCCAGCATTAGCTGCTTGAAGGATAACAGGCAGGATAGCGATTACAATTCATGCCAATTTTGAATCTATTTAACACATCTATTTTTTTCATTTTCATATTTAAAATGATTTTAAATTTAACATCAAGGAGGAAAAGAGTATCACATTTGTCTTTTTTGGTTATTGGACATTGAAATAAAGGGAGCTGATGCCAAATATCAGGTTTAGCATCTGGGCAACTTCTTTTCTCTTTTTGGATCACAGGATTTTGAGAACCGAGGTTCACATAAAGATATAGATAAAAACAGCAATAATATTTTAATCTTTCGGAGTCATGCCAGGCTAATACCTGACAAGATATGCACAGAATATTGCAATAGAGGTGATACAGGAAAAACATTTCAGCCTAATTTTGGTATCTGTCTTGCTAAGTATTACCTGGTAGGAAGGTATGTCATTTATGTCATTTATTAGGCTAATTTGTTCTCTGATTCTTTGTCAGTCTCTTTTAGAATCTAAGAGACATATTTGTCAAAGGACTGTTTTAGGAAAGATGTCTGATGAAAATGATTTTTACCAGGACTACTATAATTTCTATGACATGTAAGGGAAGAGTCTCAACTTATAGTTTCTATGATAAATATTAATTAAAGCAATTTTGTACAGAAATGTATCATGCTGCCTTCTCATTGTTAGCTAAATCTGCTTAAAAAAAAAAAGCCAACTGGTCATTCACCTTATTCAGATTTTTATAATTTGTTGTGATACCTTCTTGCTTCTCTGTGAGGGAAAATAATTTGAACTTGAATGCAAAGAAATTCCTGCCAGTACCTTCCCCCAAGCCAGCATACTTCTATCCAAAAAGAGCAATTTTCAGTCACTTCTTTGTGTTACTAGTTTGCATAAAACAACCAGTATTGATAAGACTGAAAATTTCATCCTTTTTTTAACCATCCCACTTCACACACTGTGAAAGTAAAGAGCCAAGTTCTCTGGGTGAGGCATTTGCAGGAAGAATGCACGTGGACAAGTGTGTTCGGAGTTTGCTGAGTCTGTGGTAGCAGCCTGGTCCACTCCTGCCGTTTTGCCTGTCAGAAATTGGACCTCAGTGATGCAAATAGCCATACCTTTTTTTCCAGTCAATGCTGTGCTCACTAAAACTACCTCTGTTGAAGATTTTTTATCACCAGCAATAAAGCATTTTTCAAATTAACATGTCTTCAGAAATATTTTTAATGTAGAGAATAAAGACCAATAAAGAATCAAATTCCATTAATAATCAAAAGCCCTCAGCAGTTTTTAGCAAAACATTGGACCCCCCAAAAAAATAACTACAGCATTTTCCTTTTAATAGACCAGAATTTAAATGTTGTAAGAACAAGGGCTTTGTGTATTTGGATCACTGCTAAATCCACAGGGCTAGCATGTGGTAGGCATTCAATAAGTATTTACTAAATAGATATGTTGAATGTTTCAACTCTTGAGACAGCTGGTAGGCTCTGAGAAGACCATGGACCACCAGTAGACCACTCAGTCTAAGCAGTGCATGAAGTGGGTGCTTCTGAGCCACACAGCTACAACCTGAAGCTTCTGCAGCAATCGAGTGGAAACAACACGTTTGAAACTGAACCCAACAGGACTTGAAGACACAAACAAGGAGAAAAAGCAGGAGGCTTACACTCAGCCTGCACACCCGGCCACGCTACCTCTCCTCTTTCAGCCTTCACCTACAGGACTGTGGGGCACTCCCCATCACCAACACTGAGGCTAGAAAAAAAACCAAACTTACTAGGTGAAACAATTTTTCTTACCAGACATTAAGAACTATTTTCAAGCCTTAATAACTAAGACTGCTTTCTGGTATAAGGATAGATAAACAGACCAAAGGAGCAAAACAGATAGCTGAGAAACAGGCTTATATTAACAGAGATACTTGAAATATGACAGGTGGTATTCAGATCAATGTGAAAAGAATGGATTCATCAATAAATTATTTTGGGACAATGGGATATCCATGTTGGAATAAACACAGATCTGCACCACACACCTAGACATAATTCCAGGGGAACTAGGGACATAACTATAAAAAAATCACTTTAAAACTCTTAGAAGGACACACACTCTAATGAAACTTGAAGACATTATGCTAAATGAAATGAGCCAGTCACAAAGGACAAATTCTGTATGATTCCACTCACCTGGAATAGTCAAATTCATGGAGACAGAGAGTAGAATGGTGGTTGCCAGGAGCCGGGGGGTGGGGGAAAGGGGAGTTATTGCTTAATGGGTACAGAGTTTCAGTTGGGTATGATGAAAAAATTCTAGAGATGGGTAATGATGATGGTTACCCAACAATGTGAACATACTTAATGCCATTGAAGTGTGCACTTAAAAATGGTTAAAATGGCAAATTCTATTTTATGTACATTTTACCACAATTAAAAAAAACTCTTAGAAGACGATGTAGACAACGTCTTCCATCTCAGTAATATGGCACACTCAGTAATATAGTGCCTCCCATTCATAACTAAGAATAATAATCATTTTAAATATTTTTTAAAACATTAAAATCACTGACAAGGTGGTAAAATTATAGATCAAAATCTAAACAAAACCGGGAACTCAGAGCAGAATGCAAGAAAAGGTGTTTTGGTGTTTAGAGGTTTAAGAGGGGTAATAAAAACACATTCCTAAAAAATTATAACTAAAACCTGAGCCTCATGTGGGTATTCTGCCCAAATTTGCATCCACTGATGAGTCCCAAAGCTCAAGCTACAGTTTTAAAGTGGTCCTGGGTTGATAGAACACTAAGCACCTAGTAGAAATAAGTATGAATGCTCTTTGAAGGAATTTGCCTTCATCTGAGGCCTCACAGAATCCCCACAAATAATTTTCTAAGGGAAATGAGTAGCTCACAGTTGAAACAAACAAACAAAAACACACATACAAAAACAAAACAAACAAACAGAAAAAAACCAAGCACACCAGAAATGAGGCACTATAAGCAAGAAACAAGACAACAGATAAAGACTCACGAAGACTGTTATCAATGGAAGGAATAGTTTGGATAGTCCGAGATGCAAAAAAGAAGTAGCGAATATATTGGTAATAGATAGCTGAATGTTGATTGTCTAAAATAACATGTCTAAAATGTCTAAAATGTCTAAAATGACTTATGGAGTAAAATTTGAAAAGACAGAATTAAAATACACAGCAACAACAACATAAATCAGGAGGAAGATAAATGGAGTTAAAGTGTTCTAAGGTTCTTATGTTATACCACAAGTAAAAGTATTGCTTAGCTTGAGACTTTGGTAGGTTAATATACATGTTGCAATTTCTAGTAACCACTAAAAATAGGAAGAATGTACTATACACACTCCTTTTGGCATCATGGACCAGTTTCATGGAAGACAATTTTTCCACTGATGGGGGCGAGGGGATGGTTTCGGGATGATTCAAGCACATTACATTTACTGTGTAGTCAAATCTCTCTGCTAATGACAATCTGTATTTGTAGCTGCTCCCCAGTGCTAGCATCACCGCCTCAGCTCCACCTCAGATCATCAGGCATTAGATTGTCATAAGGAGCGCACAACCTAGATCCCACACAACCACAGTTTACAGTAAGGTTTGAGCTCCTATGAGAATCTAATGCCGCTGCTGATCTGACAGGAGGCAGAGCTCAGGCGATGATGCGAGCAATGGGGAGCAGCTGTAAATACAGATAAAGCTTCGCTTGCTCACCCCGCCAGTCACCTCATGCTGTGCAGCCCGGTTCCTAACTGGCCATGGACCAGTACCAGTCCACAGCCCAGAGGTTGGGGACCGCAGTACTATAAGATTCAAAGGGGAAAACAAGGACTGATTTTTCCAAAAACTTCAATCCAAAAGAATTCAATAAATGAGGGAAAAATAAATTGGACAAATCATAGATGGCTTACCAGGCAAGTTTATCAAATATTCAAGATATAAATAATTGCAAAATATTCAGGGGCTAGTGTAACATGTTAGTGCAAACTTTGTAAGAAAAGGAAAAAGGACAATTATAGGCCAATGTCATAGACTGCACAAACATAGATGCAAAAATCCTAAGCAAAATAATAGCAAATCAAATCAAGCAACATATAAAAAGGAAAAAATAATGTAACCAAGTTGGGTTTTAGAAGTACAATGTTGGTTTCACATTTTAAAAATGTAATGCATTCCAACCCATGGAGCAGCAAAAAAGAAAAAGAAAAAAAAAAAGAAAAGAAAATGTAATGCACTGCCTTTACAGATTAAAGTGAAAAATGATACAAGTATCTCAATAGATACAGGAGAAAAGCATTTGATAAAAGCCAACATCTATTTATGACTTAAAAAAAATCTTAGCTAACTAGAAAATTATACCAAAAAAAAAAAAAAAGAAAGAAAGAAAAAAATAGACTCTTAACCAGTGAAACAGGGCAGGAAAAAAATATATGTAAGGACTGGAAATAAAGAAACAAAACTATTGTTATTTGAAAATAATATAGAAAATCCAAAATAATTAATACTCTGTTAACAAAGTTACAAAATTACTGGATAAAAAAATCAATATGCAAAATTTGTTTTTTCCTTTATACTAGCAACTAGTAGGGAGAAAATAAAATTTTAAAATGATAGTATTTGTAATGGCATGAAAGTATGAAGATTTGGAAATAAATATAACACTAAATGTATAAGACATGCATGGGGAGAATTTTAAAACTATTCAAAAAGATCAAATAAGACCTAAATAAATATACAGAGGTTGGAAGATTCTTCATTGGAAAGACACTGAGCTCCACTACTGACCATGAAAAAGTAACTGTGTAGAACTTGCTCCCCCACAGTAAACAACAAGGAAACTGGGGGAAAGATATGTCTGTTTTCACACATTGTGACAGCAGGCAGGAAAAGATCTTTGAGAAAAGAAAACAATTAAGATAAGCCTTACAAATTGCCCCAGCTCCCTACCTGGTGACAGCTTTGAGCTTACAGGACCAGGAAGGAAAGCCTAAGCAAAGCACACTAAATTAAGGAGAGAGAGATTTGGGGGAGGTGAGGGAGCTGGAAACTGTGGGGCAAGTGCCAGAGAGGACGAAGTTAGGCAGAGAAAGAGCTCCTCAAACTGGCACAAGGGTCTTCTTAAGTCTCTGGCTGAACACCAATCTGCACACTCACAGAGCGAAACTCCACCAGGCTGGGCAAAGAAGTTATCCACTGAACAATTCTCAGAGCACACAGAGGGCTAAGAGGTGTTGAATTCCACCCAGCCAGAGTAGAGAGACCTCACTGAGTCACAGGGCAATCAATAGCAACCCCAGAAGGGTCATGGCTTAGTATTAAAGCTAACCTCGTCCTACAGGAAAGGCTATTCTAGACACACTCTAACAAAGCTTAAAAATAATCCTCCAGGCCGGGCGAGGTGGCTCACGCCTGTAATCCTAGCACTCTGGGAGGCCGAGGCGGGCGGATCGTTTGAGCTCAGGAGTTCGAGACCAGCCTGAGCAAGAGTGAGACCCCATCTCTACTAAAAATAGAAAGAAATTATTTGGCCAACCAAAAATATATAGAAAAAATTAGCCAGGCATGGTGGCACATGCCTGTAGTCCCAGCTACTCGGGAGGCTGAGGCAGGAGGATCACTTGAGCCCAGGAGTTGGAGGTTGCTGTGAGCTAGGCTGATGCTACGGCACTCTAGCCTGGGCAGAGCGAAGACTCTGTCTCAAAAAAAAAAAAAAATCCTCCAGACTATCAAGGTGATCCGCAACTAACCTAACCA
>JAQIFY010006163.1:0-10515 GCA_028533085.1 Varecia variegata
CCCATTCACATTTAATGAGAGAATTTTTCTCTCTTGAGCCATTGTGATTACTGGGTTCTGGTCTTTATCTCTTGGGTAGTTTTACATTCGTGGGCCTTTCTTGTGCTGAAGTGTGTGTAACTCTGCTTTGAGTAGTTCTTGGAGAGCTGGTCTTGTCTTGGTGAATTCTCTGAGTTTTTGTTTATCTGAGAATGTCTTAATTTCTCCTTCATATACAAAACTTAGCTTGGCTGGGTACAAGAGTCTAGGCTGGGCATTATTTTGCTTCAGAAGAGCGAGAATGGGGCCCCAATCTCTTCTTGCTTGTAAGGTTTCAGATGAGAAATCTGATGTAATTCGGATGGGTTTTCCAAAATATATTACTTGTTTCTTTCTCCTTACAGCTTGAAGAAGGGCCTCTTTAGTGGATGTTTTGGTCAGTTGGCACTCTCCCTCGGCCGCTCTCTTTTTATTTTAAAATCTACACTCTCTCCCCTAGTTGATCTCAGCTAGTCCTGTTGCTTTAAATGTCATCTGATGTTGATGACTTCAACTCATCTAAGTACTACCTGAATGTCTAAAATTATTTCAAACTAAATGTGACCAAAGTAGAACTCTTGATTTTCTTCAATTTGCTCTTGCAGTTTTCCCCATGTCACTAAGTGGTCCCCAAATCACCCAGTTGTTTCGGCCCCCCAATAGGACATGTTTTATTGTTCTCTTGTCCTCGCTTGACATCCAACCCATCTTCAAGTCTTGCCAGATTTACCTTCAAATATATCCCAAATCCATCCTGTTCTCTCCATCTCTACTTCTATCACCTTGGCCTAAGTTACTATTATTCTTTTCCTAGTATTTCTCTAATCACTTCCCAAGTGATATCCCCAATTCTACTCATGCCCCTGTACAGTCTCTTCCTTATTCAGAGTCCAGAGTGATGTTTATTAAATATTAGTCAAATACAGTCACTTCCTTTCTTAAGATTTTCTAATGGCTGCCAATCACAATTAGAAAAATATCCAAACTTCTTATTTGAGTAAGGATTATATGATCTGGAAACTACTCATGCCACTTCATTTTCCACTGTTCTTTTTCTCACTCACTTTATGCCAGTTAAACTGACTTCAGTATGTTCTGTAAAAAACCCAAGTTTCTTCCTACCTCAGGACCATTGTACTTACTTTATTATTCTGCCTTAACACTAATTTCCAGGATCATTGCATGGCTAACTCCTTCTCCTCATTCAGGATTTGGCTAAACTGAAACCCATTCAGATAGATTTTCCCTGACAACCTAATCTATAGAAACCTCCCATCTCAACACTGTCTGTGTCATTACTCATTTTTTTGAATGGCTATAGCAGTTTTCATTTGGACTCTTTTGATAGCTTTTTTGGTATATATTATTGATTCTTCGAGGTTAAAAGTCATTGAGGTTTGAAATTTTGTCAAATTTACTTTACTTATAATGCTCAGCATACTTCCTTATACAAAAAAACAATACTAAATTTTTTTGTTAAATTGATTTTTTTCTTCAGAATTGTTTCTCCTCTTTATGCCCCCACCACTAATATAGCTTACTTAAGCTTGTAACATTTTTAACTTGAACTCCTGCACTATCCTCATTACTGTTTTTCTTACATCTAATCTTTCCTCCTACAAGATTACCATTCTATACATTGATCTGTTGATAGATTACATTTCCTTGTGTACTACTAACATTACATAATCCCTGTGGTATAAAACCTCCAGCAGTTCCCCTATTACACTATTTGGAAACTCCTCAGTTTCAAATACATCTCTGGTCATTTTATACAATGCTTCCCAGCATACACCTCTCCGGTTAGGTTTGGATAAAGCATAGTTGAAAATATAGACTTAAAAGTTAGAAAGACCTAGGTTTAAAACTGGACTCTTCCATATATCATCTTTGTTATTTGGGCCAATTTATTGAACTCCTGTGGTCTTAAACTACTTTGCCAAATTTGAAAATAATCCCATGTACCTTATACAGTTCTTGTGAGAATGATGTGATATAAAATTGGTAAAGCATCTTACAGGGGCCTGGCAAAAAGTATGATTTCTCTATGAAATCCTCTCTTCTTATTGCTTTTACATTATCTAAATTCTTAGAAAACATAACACATATTTAAGCCTTATTATTATTATGCCTAATTTTAAATGTTCAGTTGATAATCTGGTCATTTTGCTACATTTTAACCCAAATGAAGACAAATATTTCTTCTTATATTGTTCTCAGTATCTTCCACAACTCCTGGCACAGAACTGATTACATAATAGGTGCTCAAATAAAGACTTAGTGGTTCACCTCCTCAAAATAGATTGTTTTAATGATAACCAATAGGACCAAATAACTCTTATCTATATGCATTATTATACATTAACACAATATTTATTGTGCTATAAGCAGAATAAAAATAATAAATAGAACTTACTGACATTGCCATTTCACTGAACAGAAATATCCCCTAAATTATAAGGGTCCCGAGTAGAAAAGGAAATGTTGCACCCCTTCACTGTTTCTGCCCTCTTTACCACTATGTTAATTTACATTTGCTAACATGATTTTTTGTTAAGTATTATCAAGTCATTCCTAATGTGTGTTTTTGTTTCTTTCTTAGAGCCTGTAAGTTCATCAAGTTACAAGACTCATTCCTTATCTTTCTCTTAAGTCTTAACATCTTTCATATGCCTTCTAATATAGGGCCTTGTACATAGTGGGCTGTGAAAGCTCAAAAATGATTGTTAAAGTACAAGTCTACTTACCTGATCCATTGGGGTTAGATTTTGAGTATATTATTTTAGAGATCATTTGGGAGACAAAAGAACTTGTTGCTGTCCAGTGAGTTTTTGTTACTTCATAGCTGAGGAAGTTTCCAGCCCTGAAGGCTTGAGGAATGCTTTATGTGCTCCCAGCCCAAAAGTATCTCTCCTTTTGCTTACCAGAATTCCTGAAATTGCACCAGAAAAGATTCTCTGTTTTCCAAAACTCTACATTTCCCCTGAGTTTCCTGGAGTTCTAAACCTGATAAACACAGAATATTTTAGGATATTTAGAAATCTTCTGAATTACATTTAAGATTCTGAATGGATATGCATTATTCTGGGTAAGAAAAAGGCTCATAGCTTCCCTGTGATCCTCAAATGAATTAAAAATTACAAATAACTGTCTTAAGTTTTCACTCAAAATTCTCCACATTTCTTTTTTTAAGAACATCTTTATTGAGATATAATTTATAAAGCATAGCATTCACTCATTTAAATTGTACAATTCAATGATTTTGAGTATACTCACAGATAGGGGCATCTATCACCACAATTCTAGAACATCTTCACCATCATTTCAAAAAGGTGTACTCTTTAGCTATCACCTCCTATTCTCTCTTTCTGTCCCTTCCCATAGTTCTAAGCAACCAATAATCTACTTTCTGTCTCTATAAATTTCCCGACTTGGATTGTCAAATGAATGGAATTATATAGTACGTAGTCTTTTGTGACTGGCTTATTTCTCTTAGCATAATGTTTTCAAGGCTCATCTATAACACAGCATATATCTTCACTGGATTCTTTTTATGGCCAAAGAATATTCCATTGTATGGATATACCACATTTGTTTATCCATTCATAGATACATGGTGGGGGGTTTTTGCATCTATTGAGATGATCATGTGATTTTTTAAAAAAATTCTCTTGATATATTACATTAATTTATTTTCTAATGTTAAATCAACCTTGCATTCTTGGGATGAATACCACTTGGTAATGGTGAATAATTCTTTTATTTTTTGCTGGATTTGGTTTGCTAGTTTGTTAAGGAATTTTGCATCCATATTACTAAGAGATATTGGTATGTAGCTTTCCTATATTATGATGTCTTTTTCTGGTTTTGATAGCACAGTAAATCTGTCCTTATAAATGATCTGGGAAATATTTACTCATCTTTTATTTTTTGAAAGAATTTGTGAAGGATTTGTATTAATTTTTATTTGGATATGTTATAGAATTCATTAGTGATGCAATATAAGCCTGGGCTTTCATTTGTGGATAGTTTCTGTGAATATTTATACAATATCCTCACTTGTTATAGGTCTATTCAAATTATGTATTTCTTCATTAGTTTCAGTAGCCTGTGTCTTTCTAGGAATTTATCCATTTCATCTAAGTTACCTAATTTTTTGGCATGATATGTTCACAGTGGCCTTTACAACCCTTTTTATTTCAGTAATTTTAGTAATGTTCCTCTTTCATTTATTATTCTAGTAATTAGAGTTCTCTCTCTCTCTCTCTGTTTTTTTCTTTTTTCTTTTTGGCAAGCTACCAAAGGTTTGCTCAGTTTTGTTTATCCTTTCAAAGAAAGAGCTTTTGGTTTCATTGATTTTTCTCTTTTTTGTTTTAAAATTCATGACCATGGAACATGAACACATGGAGCCAAAATCACTTCAAATTTCAGAAATTTAGATAGCTTGTTTAAATCCTGAGTTGTGAAACAATTTGAATATATGGCTAATATGATTGACCTGGTTTTCCTACAATTCTCTTTCATGAAAGCAGAGCCCTTTGCCATGAATTCAGGGAAAATGGCTATTTGAGATAGAATTGGGCAGAAATGTGATTTTTAAAACAATCCTTTCCTCAGAATTGCTCCCTCAATCCTCATTGGTAAGTTCCTCAAAGCTCTTCTTTGAAACCAATTGTGTCCCTTGTGGATCCTTGTCTTCAAGAAAGATATAGCAGGTTGAATAATGGACACCCAGAGATATGAAGCCCTAATCTCTGAATCTTGTAAATGTTACCTCATTTAGAAAAAATAATTTGCAAAGGTAATTAAGTTAAGCATATTGGTATGAGAAGATGGTCTTGTGTTATCAGGTTGGGCTCTAAATGTCATTACAAATGTCTTTATAAGAGAAAAGAAGGGGGAGATTAAACAGGCACAGAGAGGAGGAGATAATGTGAAGATGGAGGCAGAAATTGCAGTGATGTAGCCACAAACCAAGAAGCTGGAAGCCATAAGGAATAGGTTCTGTCCTAGAGCCTTCAGAGGGAGCATGACCCTGAGTAATTTTGGACTTTGAGTCTCCACAACTGTGAGAGAGTATCTTTCTATTATTTTACAACACTAAGTTTGTGGTAATTTGTTACAATACCTACAGAAACTAATTCAGAAGGTAACTGAAAGATAAATGTATAGTATTATAATAGTATAAATACCTTTGGTTTTGCTTCTGAGTGACAGAAACAAAAACAACTCATATATATAATGGAGAAAGATAATCTCCAGGATCTCTATAACCCAGAACTTGAGGGAAGGAACATATTTGGATTTGGAAAATGTTTAGAAGCCCTGATTGTTTCTCAGTCAATCTTCTCAATACCCAGTGAAAGCAGTTGAGCTCAGTTGGGTATAAGTGCCTACTATTGGTCCAATCAGCTATTGATTTACAAGAAGTGGTATTATACAGGAGAAACATGCCTACTAGGGCCCAACCATTTGAACTCTAATGGGAAAGTAGAAAAAGGCAGTTCATTGACTTAGCAGATGAGAAAATAAGTAGCAACAATTCAAACAGTAGTGGTGCATATTCAATACCAGTATGCATCCTTCTAGAAGGTCAAGGCTGCTATGTTACATAGTGCACAAAATATTAGGTATCAAAAAATTGGAGAGCATATTCAAATCTGAGGATATTCCTCTGGAAACATTTGAGAAAGAACTCACAAAATTCAGTTACACACTTATTGTCTCAAAACCCTTTGTTTTTCTCACAGTGAAAAATAGAAGAAATATTCCTAGACTGATAAAATTGTTGTATGATATTCATTATGTATAAATGTCAATGTCTTTCTTTCCTCTTTCTACTGTTTTTTCCTAAACTTGTATACATTAGAGGATGCAATCCAGTCATATTCTCTGATTTCAAAGATACATGTAATAAAAATAGATGAGTCAAAAAGTCATTTAATAAAACAAAATACAGGGAAATGAGTCATTACATTGGATTTGGCAATGATTTCTTGAATATGACACCAAAAGTACAGGAAATAAAAGTAGAAATCAACAAATTGGTTTGCATCAAAATTAAAAACTTCTGTGCATCAAAGGACAAAATCAACACAGAAAAAAGACAACCTAATAATGGAGAACAAATTTCATATCATATATTTGATAAGAGATTAATTTATAGAATATGCAAAAACTTCCTCAAATAAGCCTACAAATGCAATACTTTTTACAATAGCCTTAGAGAAAACTAAATATCCAGGAATATATTTAACGAAAGATGTGAGAGACATATACAGGTAGAACTATGAAACACTAAGAAAAGAAATTATAGAAGATGTAAACAGATGGAAAAATCTACCTTGCTGATGGATTGATAGAATCAATATTGTTAAAATGTCCATACTACCTAAAGTGATCTACACAATTAATGCAATCCCTATCAAAGTACCATCATCATTTTTTACAGATCTAGAAAGAATAATTATACGCTTTGTATGGAACCAGAGAAGACCTTGTATAGCCAAAACAATCTTAAGTAAAAAGAACAAACTGGGAGGTATCAGTCTACCAGACTTCAAGTTGTACTACAAGGCTATAGTAATTGAAACAGCATGGTACTGACACAAGAACAGAGACATAGACCTTTGGAACAGGGTGGAGAATCCCGAGATGAAACCATCCGCATATGGTAATCTAATCTTTGATAAAACAGCAAAAATATACACTGGGGAAAAGAATCTCTTTTCAATAAATGGTGCTGGGAAAACTGGATAGCTACATGCAGAAGATTGAAACTGGATCCCCACCTCTCTCCTCTCACAAAAATCAATTCAAGACTTAACAGACTTAAACCTAAGGCATGAAACTTTAAGAATTCTAGAAGAGGATGTTGGGAAGACCCTTTCAGACATTGGCCTAGGCAAAGAATTTTTGAAGAAGACCCTCAAAACAACCATAGCAGCAACAAAAATAAATAAATGGGATCTGATCAAATTAAAAACCTTTTTCACAGCCTAGGGAACTATCATTAGAGCAAATAGACAGCCTACAGAATGGGAGAAAATATTTGCTCTCTACACATCCGATAAAGGGCTGATAACAAGAATCTACCTAGAACTTTAAAAAATCAAACAACCCCATCAACAAATGGGTGAAGGAAATGAACAGAAACTTTTCAAAAGAAGACAGAATAATGGCCAGGAAACATATAAAAAAAATGCTCAACATCTCTAATCATTAGAGAAATGCAAATCAAAACCAAAATGAAATATCACCTAACCCCAGTGAGCTTGGCCTTTATCAAAAAATCCCAAAACAACAAATACTGGTGAGGATGTGGAGAGACAGGAGCACTCTTACACTGCTGGTGGGACGGCAAATTAGTTCAACCTCAGTGGAAAAGAATTTTTAGATACCTCAAAGAGCTAAAAATAGAAATACCATTCAATCCAGCAATAGCACTATTAGGCTACCCAAAAGAGCAAAAGACATTCTATAATAAAGATATCTGTACCCGAATGTTTATGGCAGTAGGATTCACTATTGCAAGGATGTGGAAACAACCCAAGTACCCATCGATTCATGAGTGCATTACTAAAATTTGGTATATGTATACAATGCAATATTACTCAATTATGAGAAATGACAGTCACCTAGCACCTCTTATATTTTCCTGGATAGAGCTTGAGCCCATCCTCCAAAGTCAGGTATCACAAGATCGGAAGAATAGTCTCCACATGTACTCGCCATCAAATTGGCACTGACTGATCAACACTATGGTGCTCACACAGTAGTAATATTCTCCAGGGATTAGGGAGTTGGCGGGAGGGATGGTAAACTCACAACTAATGGATGCGGTGAGCATTGGAGAGGGGAAGGGCATCCTCTAATCCTCGCTTGGGTGAGGCAAAGACATAAAATGTAACCAAAATGTTTGTAGTCTCATAATATCCTGAAATAAGAAAAAAAAAAACTTCCATAAATCTACAGCATCAAAAATCCCAAATAACTCAACTAAAAATGATCAAAAGACTTCAATAGATATTTTTAGAAGATAATATACAAATAGCCAGCAAACATAAAAGATGCTCGGTATCAGTAATGATTAGGGCAATGGAAATCAGAACCATGATAAAGTATCACTTTTAATCCATTAAGAAGGCTATGATAAAAATTAAAAAAATACAAGTGTTGGGGAGGATGTGGAGTAATTGGAACACTTGTGCATTGTTGATGGGAATTGTAAAATGGTGTAGCCACTGTGGAAAACAATATGGGGAATCCTCAAAAAATTAAAATTACAATCATCATTTAATCCAGCAATTCAACTTGGGAAATATATTTAAAAGAATTGAAAGTAAGGCCTGGAAGTGATATTTTTACACTAATTTTCATAGCAGCATTATTCACAATAGCCAAAAGATGGAAGCAACCCAAGCATTTATCAATTGATGAATGGATAAAAAATATATATACACACAATAAAATACTATTCAGCCTTAAAAAAGGAAGGAAACTCTGACATATGCTACAAGGATGAACCCTGAGGACATTATGCTAAGTGAATAAGCCAGTTACAAAAGGCAAAGCATTGTATGACTCCACATATACAATGTATACAGAGTAATCAAACTCATAAAAACAGAAAGTGGAATAGTGGTTTAAAGGGGATGAAGGAGGGAGATATGGGGAGTTGTTTAATGGGTACAGAGTTTTAGTTTTTCAAAACTAAAAAAGTTCTGAAGATTAGTTGCATAACAATGAGAATATGTTTAACTGTGAACTTGAAATTGTTAATATTGTAAAATAGGACTTAAATTCATTTTAATTTTAATAAATAGTTCTAATATAATCTTAGCACTGGGTAAATAATTAAAGTAGTAATAATAACACTTATCCAGTACTTACTATACGTCAGACACTTTGCTAGGCTTCTGGCTTTGCATGCATTATTTCATATATCTTCACATGAACTCTAAGATATGGTAATATCACGTCCCCTATTTTACAAATGAGAAAACAAGGACCAGAGCAATTGTCTTTATGATCAGCTAAACCTTCCTCAACATAGGTTTGTAGGAGCCTTCTTTCCAAGTATTACTGGAATTTCTTCTGAGGGTATTCTTTATAATGTCATCCTTAGAGAGAAGCCGATTTCTACATCACACAGAAGTGCTTTATAGTAAAATGTCCAAGAAGCATTTTCGAACCCTCAGGGAAACTAGTTCAGCCTGGCAACTAAAGTCTATTACAGATAATGTAATATAAAAGAGTAGTGCAACTAAGGACCTTGGTTTGGGGCAGTAGGTCCTGAAAATATACCGTTGTTTGCTCCTTCTAACATCATCTCATTTTTTTCTCTATTATACATCATAGAGAACTAGGCAAGTCCTCTTCACTAATGTCATTCTGAAGTCGCTGTCTCCCCCAGGAGGTTTATCTATGAAAGGGGTTTATGAGTGTCTACAGGATCACACCACATGTATACTTGAGGTTATATCTAAAATGGGATGCTTTCACCTACATGCTACATGTACTAAGACTGCGTGGGAAAAAGCAATCCCTAAATTACCAAATTCTTTTCTTAGATTCTGTAGTTTCATTATTAGTTACCTAGAGAGGCTGCTCTACAATTACATTGACCAAAACTATGAAATAAGCCCTTTGTTTTAGTAACCTTCTTTAGATACACAGAAACTTTCTGATTCACTGCTTCACCAAGGCATTGGTAGGGTGGGATTAGGAATGAAGACTAACTCTAGTTATGCTGATCTCATTTCAGCTAAATGAACCATATACTTCTGGATTTATGGCTTCATCCATGAAAACCACGACATTTTTCAAATAACCCCTAGATTCTGTTCTTTCTCTGCCACACCATATGCACCTTTTTATCCCTGAAACACTATTGTCATGAAATTTCATCATTAATCATTTTGATCAGTTTGAGTTTTATTGTAGGGAGTAAAACATACTAGCTGCCAATTACTCAAGTCCTAGAGAAATTAAGTAGAACCTGTTTCATGTAAGTAGACAGGTTTTCCCCCACCTGTCATGTGGGAGATATACACCATGACAAACTGGGATTTATTCAAAGTGTTCAAGGCTCACTTAGCATTAGAAAAATCATGCAATCTAAGCCACCATACCAACAAGCTAAAGATGAAAAATTACATGATCATTTTAATTAATGCAGAAAAATTTTTTACAAAATTCAACATGTACTCATGATTCAGGAAAAAAAAACTCTCAGGGAAAAAAAGAAATAGAGGAGGAATTTCTCAACTTGATTTTGAACATCTTCAAAAAACAGGGAAGATGGCGGAGTGGTAGTGACCTCCTTGTTTCGTGCTCCCGGAGAGGAAGGAGTGGATCTCCGTATGCCACGAAGCTGGAGGGTTGCTCCCCCACAAGAATAGCTGTGTGAATTCACGGTGAATCAGCAGGGGACACGGAATAGCAAGAAAAATCAGAGGTGAAGGGGAACTAAGCTCGCGAAAATCTGGAGAGTGC
>JAQIFY010006164.1:0-10514 GCA_028533085.1 Varecia variegata
GTTTATGAACTTGATATTGTAGTTCTAGGCTGCCATCTGGCTTTTTGCTTTGGGTTCCTACAAGCTTAAATGTTATGATCAATAACCTACCGCCCTTGATTTTCAGCACTTATAATGCAGAACTGATGAAAGAGTCTTCGATGTTCATAGCCTGGGTCTAAACAGCAGGAAGCCATGTGAATCTAGGTAATTTGAGCAGCATCAACGAATCAGCCTAAACAATGCAGTTCAGAGCCCCCTAGTTTCTTGGGAAACTGAACATTCGAATACGGTTGCCTGTGGTTCATTCACCTGTCCCAGTGATGCTGTAGAAAAGCTCTTTAGAAGGTTCGAGAGTTACAAATGCAGATGGTTTCTCTCTGCACTCAGCTGAATCAGCCCCAGCAGGGGACTCTAATCTCCAGCAAATATGCTATTTTTGACAATTAATTCCACCAAAGGATGTTGGTTTTTTTTTTTTCCTTAGGTCTAATGGGATTTACCGTCTTTTTACAAACATTGCTTTTAAGGAGGATAGCCCTCTCTCAAGGTAAGCAGCTGTAAGTCTAATTTATTATACTGGTATTAATTTGATCATCTCCCTCATAATTTTTTAAAAAGGTACCCAGATGCTCTTTAGAGCCTTTTGAATATGTATGATTTAAAGATGAATCATGTTAATCCAGACCACTCGGTTACCTCCCCACATTTGATTAACAGTATGTGTTCCTGATGGGAGGTTGGTTATTAGATTATGTCTTTGTAAAGGAAAAAGGAGGGAGACAGAGCCTGGTGGAGCCTAGGGCTCTTCAGAAAAGACGTGCAATGGCCTGAAAGCATTTAGAGGCCAGGCATTGAGAGAGCCTTCGTAAAAGCCCATCAAGTCGTCTTCTTACCCTGGCAGCCGGAAGCCTTTTTGTTCTGAACGTGGTAAATTGCAGCCCCAATAGGATGGACTAACGCCTGCCTTGCACTGGCCAGTTCAACGTTAAACACGGGTCGCCTCCTGTGCTCAACGCCTGTGGCCCAGAAATGAGTGTCTGTCCTGTGTAGCTCATATTTTTCTTTCTTATTTCTGATCCTCTTAAGTGAAGGCAATGAGACATCTGCCCTGATGGGGGGGCCAATCTCAGGCGATCAATATCTCAGGGCAGAATTAGGCTAATGGACTTGAACAAATCAATAACCTCCATCATTCTGAGGCACAGCACTCCCCAGTTTGCTTGTAAAGTTCTCCTCCCGGAAGCATTGTCTGCGGTCACAACTGAGTGCCCTCTCGAGTTGGGTCACGTGGCCCTGCAGACCTTCCATAAGGAAGACATCCGGGGACTTCCACGATACCTGGTGCAGCATCCAACTCACTCACATCCGTCTTTCTGCTTTGGGCAGTGCCTTGAGCGCCTGCTTCTGGAAGGCAGAGGAAAAGCATCTGAACACCCAAACCTATAAAAAGACTACTCATGATAGAACAGGCACAGAAGACAGCAGCAGAAACTTGTACCATTTTTTGGATAATGAGGTAACCCTGCATTGCCTAGAAATCTTGGGCATAAAGGAGTTCAGGAGGACGTCCTAGCAATGTAGACTTGTGTTAGAGTAGAGAATGCCAATAAGCCCGAGGGAGGGAGAAAGGTGGCCATGGGGCTGGGGCCAGAAGCTTGGAGTCCCAGTTGGCTGGGCTTTCAGATCAACTAGTAAATCAATGACTGGTGGCAGAATCAAGAACTAGAACCCGCATTATTTTTTTAATGGATTTTATTTTTTTAAAGCAGTTATAGGTTTACAGCAAAATTGAATGGAAAATACGGAGAGTTCCCATATACCCCCTGACCACCCTGCCCCCAGCCTCCCCCATTACCAACATCCCATCCAACCCCCAGAGTGGTGCATCTGTTACAATTGATGAACCTACACTGACACATTATTATCACTGATAGTCCATAGCTCACGTTAGGATTCACTCTTGGTGTTTGTACTTTCTATGGGTTTTGACAAATGTATAGTGACATGCGTCCACCATTGTGGTGTCCTACTGAGCAGTTTCACTGTCTGAAACATCCTCTGTGCTCCCCCTATCCATCCCTCCCTCCACACTAATCCCTGGCAACCACTGATCTTTTTACTGTCTCCATAGTTTTGCCTTTTCCAGAATGTCATAGACTTGAAATCACACAATATGTGTCGCCTTTTCAGATTGGCTTCTTTCACTTAGTAATTATGCATTTTAGATTCCTCCATGTCTTTTCGTGGCTTGATAGCTTATTTCATTTTACTGCTGAATAACATCCCATTGTCTGGATGTACCACATTTTATTTATTCATTCGTCTACTGAAGGACATCTCGGTTGCTTCCAAGTTTGGGCAATTAGGAATAAAGCTGCTATAAACATCCATGTGGAGGCTTTTGTGTACATAGTTTTCAACTCCCTTGGGAATCGGATTTTTTGACTCCCAGTTGAGTTCTCTTTTCACGATGACTTGTATCTCCTCCTGTACCACTTCCCTGTGGAATCTCATGAGTTACAACTTCTCTCCCTTCTGGGTCTAGGACATCTTAGAGTCAAAAGATGTCAAGGGTTAAAAGAAAACTTTTGATCATCCATGATAGTTCCATCATTTTACAAACATGAAAACCAGCCCAGAGAGGTTAAGAAGTTTGCCTGACAAGACACAGCCAGAAGACGGGGCCTGTGACCCCAGGGCCAGCATCACACCCCACACCCACACTGCGGCCACCCTCTGTGAAAGCAGTTGCAGAGTCTTCTTTTTTAGGGGTTTACAGGTGGACTAAAGTTACTTGTAGGAGATGATGTAAGTGTGATCCATGAAGCTAGGAGGAAGGACCAGGTCTAGAGCACCTCTCCTGACAGAGGCAATCTTTGTGGTTACCCTTTTTCCTGAATGCTATTGTACTATCTCATTTTATTCGTACAGAGTAGACAGGACAAGGACTTTGGTCCCCATCCCCATTTTATGAATGTGGAATCTGAAAGTGACACAGCAGATCCAGGCCCAGTCTTCTGCCTGCTGGTGCAATGACAGGGCAACACCCGCTCCTTCCTAAAGGGTGGACAAGGAGAACCCCGCTTCCTGTACTTCTGTACGCTAAGGCGTGTTCTCTGTATGTTCCCTGGGCGTGGACCTTTTCCACAGAGGAGTCACAGCTCTGCAAAGCCCCTGCCTCCCAGTCTGCCTGGCTAACTGGAGAAACATGTTGTATACGTTGGTATCCAAGAACCCAACCCACGATATTGAAATTATTTGTTTATGGGTCTTCTCTTAATTAGACAATAAGATCCCAAACAACAAAACAAGCTATCAGTAAATATTTGCTAGACAGCATATGCATATAATCTAGAAACTGCTGTTTTTTTTCAAAAGTGCTGACTGCTGGAGAACTGAAATAAAAATGAGATTCTTTTTACGACACTGTGTCTGCCAGCTTTGACTTTTTGGCGTGGGTTGTTACAGCTGCCTCATCTGGAATGTTTAACCTATCTTAATAAATGGTTTGACTGAGCTCGATCCTGAAGCTTTTCATCACAGGAAGCAGTTTTATAGATCACAGGATAAATGGAGGGTGGGGGGAAGGGAGGGGTGGCAATGACTAAAAACACCAGTAGTTTCCTTGAAGAGAAGATTTAGTGTGGATATTTAGTGCCATGATGACGAGCATCTCTGTGCTGTCAGGTTGTGCAAATGAAAAATTATTGGAGATTGTGATGTTATTGAAATGCCACTCCTGGCCACCTCCAATAATAGAATCTTAATTAGGGAGGATGGAAAGTGACAGATGAGAAGAGGTCACCATCTGTGACGGGTAACAAAGCAGGGGGAGTGATAAGAGAGGGAGAAAACGAGAGGGCGATGGAGAGATACCAGGATTCCTGAATGAGTCAGCTGTTCGTTCGAACATTCTCATCAGTGCCCTTGCAGTAGCATCCTGTATCTCCAATACCCTTGGTTTTTGGTACAGACGCGATGTTCGGTATTGTGTGTGTGTCCTCACATGTGTGTGTGTGCACGTGTGTTCAGAGGTACCAGGAGAATCATAACAGCAAATCAATGAGCTTTGATGTATTAGAAGTTCAATCCTCAGAAATGACTCATTGCTTCCAAAAGAACCTTCTCTTTATGACTGATAGCTAGTCGATTTCTGTCGGCTAATGCGTGCCTTCCCCTGAGGTCTGCGAAGATAAAGAGATTCTGTCTGAGGACGGACATAACAATAGCTCTTTCACACGATTACATGCAGAGGGAAGACAGAAATAGGATTTCGGCATGGCCAAAGGTAGTAAAGAGAACAACACAAATCACAGAGCGTTGCATTACTCAGAAGACAGTTCAGGCCACACTCGGCTGTTAGCAGGATAGAGAACCTTGGGCAAATTATTTCATGTTTGTGCAGCTTAGTTTCCTCATCTAACAAGTAAAAGGTTAGACCACATGATCTTTAATATCCCTCCTAGATACCTTATTTTAGAGCTACAGTGCATTTCATCTCATAAACTTTGCTCTGCAATTTTCTGATAGAATTTCTTCTTACTTATAGTCAGCTATATCATTCATTCATCATTTGTTCCTTTCTCAAACACATATGTATTGAACATGTGACAGACCCTGGACTCCGTCATATCAGCATATTGGAAACTCCCTGGAAGGAGGTTCACCTTCACCCTTTATACTGTCTGA
Organism: Varecia variegata; assembly: GCA_028533085.1. NCBI lineage: Eukaryota > Metazoa > Chordata > Mammalia > Primates > Lemuridae > Varecia > Varecia variegata. The sequence goes on from JAQIFY010006164.1 coordinate 4,672, forward strand.
TTCACTGTCTTGTATGTTCCGCAAATACTTGTTGGACTGAGTTGAATGGTGCTCTTCAGTCAAAGCCAAAGCTTAGACATGCTGTTTGAGTGCTGCAATACCTTGTCATATTAGAAACAGCACAAGTCTTAGAGCTAGACAGGCCAGAGTTCAAATCCCAACTCCACCATTACAAGCCGTGAGACCCTGGGCAAGTTACTTAACTGCAAGGTGCCTCAGTTTTCTCCACTGTAAAATGGGAATAACAATAATTCCTATCTCATATCTCACAGGGTAGTTGTTGAGATTCAACAAGAATGCCCATTTAAACAATCCTCAAAGTGTCTGAAACATAGTAGGCTCTTAGTAAATGGTGGGTTTTTTTCCCTTAATTCATCCAGGTTTCTGGGGTTCCACTTTATAATGACTGCATTTGCCTTACGTCTTTCCTCTGAACTAACGCCGCTCTGCTGCTCTGAAGGGTTAGCCCAATTCTTAGGACCACTTAGGGGAGAAAATATGCCTGCAAAGTTTCATTGGTGACACGAGAATGTGTGCACTACCCTGGGAGTCAGATGACTGGGTTGAATCCCAGATGGGACACTGCTGGCAGGTTATTATTAGCAAGCTTTCTCAAACCTCTCTGAAATGTAGTTTTATTACCTGTAAATACTGGGATAAAAAAACCAACGTTCAGTATTCATATTCACTTTTCACTCAACAAATATTTATGAAGCATCTTTCCTGAGAGGCAAGCATTTGGGGTACAGACAAGATTTAAGAGGTTACTGTCCTCTTTGATCTCATCTCCCAGGGATGTTGTAAGGACTAAATCAGACCAGATGTCGAATGGTCAACACTTGGCACATGCTCTGTGTCTGACAAATATCCACCCAGTGCAATCTGCTGAATGGAGGCGTCTTTCAGGTTAACACATCTCCCATTCTCCCCTGCCACTGTGATTCCAGAAGATGAATTTAACCTGCCTAGAAAGAGAAAAGACAGCACAGGGGAAGGACTCCCTCTGCTTTCTGTCTAGTCTAGTTAGCCTCTTCGATTTCAAGCCACTCACATTATCCCATAATTCACACTATGGGTGCAATCTCCTAATTTGTATGACATGATAGAGAAATTCTATGGAAACCCAGGACAGTCAAGTAGCTTCGTTTAGTCAGGTCAGGAATTGCATCGTATCTGGGCTCCAGGGAAACAGGAGCGACAGAGCTGGGCCTTTGAACCTTCCCTCCCAGGCTAGGCTGGGCCTTTGAACCTTCCCTCCCAGGCTAGGACAGGAGGCAGGTGACTTTCAAGCAGAGAGGAGCACCTGATCGTTCAGACGTGGCCGAACACCGACCTGTTTGGTAGGTGGCAGGAGGTAGGGGAGTTGCACACCGTTGACTTTTAAAACCATGATGATCCTACTAATTGGTATTGTGTGTGCACCCTTGGTAACTTCCAACTTCCTTAACAATAATGAAATCCTGATCCTCCAAGATTGCAAATGGAGAACTTTATATGGAGTGGGGGTGAGCCTAGACCTCGGAGCCCGTCCCTCTGTCCCCTGAGATGTGCTTGTCCTGGGGGCTTTCTCACTAACTGCCAATCTTGGAAGACCGGTGCAAACCTCATACATTGCACCTAAACATAGACTACTTCTGAGAGACTCAATAAATATTCATTTGTCCCATCCGTTAAATTTGGAGGATAAAGCAAAGGGTCTTTATAGGAGTCCAGAAATCTCTGGCAATTCTGGTTTCTATCGAGCTTAAGGGGCACTGTAAATTAGTAGCTCAGTTTGCAGATTCTACTGACCGCATTCATCACCCTCATTTGACACAAGATCCGATACTCTGAGGAGACAGGACATTTCAGTTGCTCTGCCGGCATCAGTCATTGCACTTTGAGTGCTTGGAGCCTAGAATAAGAATTTATGTAAATTCTGGCACACTTAAATTCTGCAGAAACAGGATTTGAATGTTATGCATATTTGATATCATAAAGTAAAAAATTCCAGCCCTTGTATAGGTCCACATTTGGAGGCTTTAAGTAGTAAATAAGTATCTATGTTTAAATTTTTCTTTGAGGAGGAAACTGTCAATATAAAGTAATAATACCCTGAAGTTTTGTATCACTTTTCTTCCCCACAGCTTTTGAAGCAGTATCTCATTTCCTCCTGTGGAATCTTTTTATTAGAAACATTTTTCTAATAGTAGCATATCTTGCACTTTAAATTTCATTAAAATGTTTAAACTTCCATTTTTATACTACTATCATTCAAGCACATTTTAGATTTACTGTTTATCTGTTCTTTTTTTTTTTTTTCTTTAAACATGAAATTCCAATAGGTTACTTCAACAGAGATTCTAATTCTTACTCAAATGTTTATCTTCAGGTCATCTTCTGTTGGGTGCTCCAAAGAGAAAGGTCTTTTTCCCATCCAACTTCCCAAGGCATTTGTATTTGATTTAAAATGCCTTAAAAGTGTTTAAAACCCACTTCCTTCCTTAGATTCAGTGGTGACCTTTGCCTCTTGCAGCCCAATCTGGACACCACGTTCCCAATACCCTCTCCTGATCTTCAGAATGATCATATACTTCTTTTTTATGAGTCCTCACATCCCCTGCAACCGGATCCTCTAATAGGAAAGTCAATTATTGTATAAAATAGAAACCACTACAAGTCCAAGGACGCAACTTCCAATCTCCCGTCCATTTGTAAGCTGTGAGTCCTTTCACAAATCACACAACCTCTCTGAGCCTGAATTTCTTCATCCGTGAAAGAGGGAATAAAGATTCATCCTTGCAGGAAGCATTGGAAGATCCTTCTGTAAAAGCACCTAATGTAGTTCTGAAAACATAGTAAGCGGTCAGACAGTGGACGATGTTGAACATAAGCACCGCTGTATTTAGAACTCGCCTATCTCATGTCTAGACCCCTGCAATAATTTTCTAATGGATGGGTCTCTTTTTTTCTTGAATCGATCCTGCATTATGGTGCCAGATTAATCATCTAAAAGCATCACTGTTGTCATGTCACCTTGACTTAAGGACATATATAGGAACAGCATCAAAATCCCAGTTCCAAAATTCAAGGGTCCTTTGTGACCTGGTGACAACACAGAATCTTGCCTCCAAGCTGGCCGGTCTCTTCCCACCACCCCAGCTGCCCCCCCCCACCTTCTCACCCCTCACCCTCATTGTGGATTCCAATCCTCCCTCTCCAAGCTTCCCTCACTCTCCTATCTGCTTCATAGCCTTTGCAGCCAATTTTATCTAAACTTTGTCTCTTTAATCTCTTGTCTTCTGAGAACCGCCCCCAACGCACAAGTGCACACACGCATTTTCTGTAGTGTGCATTGGTACGCTTGGTACACATACTTGATAGTGTAGATTTTGTACACACATGTAAACATGCAATTTATTAATAAAAACATAATATGGCATGTATAGCTCTTCTTCTGTCTTACATATGAAAATTGTATCACTGCCAGTGAAGTCATGAGCTCCCTGAAGGCAGGAGCTGTGCCACTTTCTAGCCCGGGTCTGGGTAGGACGTTGTCTCTCAGTCAATATGCACCTCTCTGAATACATCTGCGCCCTATCACTTACTGTGCTTTTCGTGAATCAAATTTCTTCTTTTATGCCACACTCAAAACACATGTTTTGTGCCTTTATCACATACACTCCTTATCCCGTGAGGGTTCGTAGCCTGTGAGAAGCAGAGAATTATATTAAATAGAGGTACACTGGTACCAAACGCCTAATAGCAGACCCAGCAACCGCTTCTACTGGTCCTCCCATTTATTGAGTGACTACTACATGCCAAGCACTGTTGCACTGGCCACAGAAACTTGAGCATAGGTTGTTTCATTTCATCCTCTCGAAAAACCTACGCACTGCTAAACTGGGTATGACCCTCATTTTATGCATGCTCAGGGCAGTACAAGGGACTGTCCAAGGTCATGGGGCTAGGAAGAGGCGGAGCTGGAATTTGAAGCCAGGCCTATCTGCACCTAAAAGGTTTTACCGCCTTGCAGAATGTTGTATTCATACCCAGGTGCACTTTTCTCCCTCTCAGGGGATGCACGTGCTGTCACTCTGCCTGCTGGATGCCTCTTCCTCATCCTGAATGGCTCTTTCTTTTTCCGGGAAGGCCTTTCTTCCCCTGACAGCAGGGGTCTGCTGGCTCCTTTCTGCACTTGCTGCTGTGTCTGTCTCTGCTCATGCTCCTAATGCAGGCAACCGCAGTGGCTGCTACACCCTTCCTCGGCCCCCACATTCCTCAAAAAGTGCTTCTCTGGGTTTCCAGGGCTGCCTCCTTCCCTCCCCCAAACCATTCTCCATCGGAGGAGTATTGGAAACAGCTGCCGCTCACCTTTAACGCCCCAGGGCTGCGATTGCTCCTGGAACTTTCCAGGGCTGCTGCAGTAACCACGCCCCACGCTGAGATAGACGTTCCGAGCTCGCGCTGCCTCCAGCCGCTGTCTGGCCCTGGCCTGGGAAAAGGAGGAAGAGGACTGGTCTGGTATGCATGGAATTCTGGGGTGCCTGAAACTGCTAGAACCTCTGTACCTGTAATTTCATTTAGTCCTCACAATCATTTGGCCAGAGGAGGATTATTATCCTTGTTTTTGCAAGTGAGGGAACCGGGCTAAAATCAGAGGACAGGGCAGAGGGGTCAGAAGCCGAGTGCACCTGCGGGTCTCATGGCGTCTTCTGATTGGGGCACGCAGTGGCCAGGTGCAGTGAGCGAAATGAAAGCCGAACTCAGCGTCCTTCCCCTCTCCCTTGAATGAGTCCCTCCTCTGCCCTCTCTTCTGCCAGATCATGTTTAACCAGGGTCCCTGAGCGCCAGGCACTGCGTACCAGTCAGCACAGTGAGCACGCGCGGTATTTTAACCCCATTTTGCAGGTGAGCTAACTGAGGCATACAGGGGCTTCACACCTGCCCAGGCCACACCGTGAGTACATGCACAGCCATACACTCATTCCACATAACTGCATTTAAAAAAAAAAATTCCTCTTGCAGGCACTCAGTGATGAGGGCTCCCTGCGGTGGTCTCTAATCTGCCCACCTCTTAGCACCGCAGAGGAATTAATAGCCAATACCCAGGCCAGGGGTGCTTTCTGGCCTTCCCTTTTCCCCTCCTAAATTCAACTTTTTTCCTTTTCCTCCTTAACTGTGAAGTCTTTCTTATTAAGTCTTGGGGGGGGGGAGGGCGTGGAAGAGGGCAGGACATCTCCATAAATGCTCATTAAGTGGGGAGGGAACATTGAAATATTTATCTTTGTTCGCAGAGAAAAACGAAGGCAATGGTTGTGCTTGCATTGCTAATGTCCAGTCCAGAGGCATACACGGCCTATGGTAAGTGCCTGTCCTTCTGTCCTTAAGGAACCATCTCAATGCTAGATTTAAAAAAAAAAAAAAAAACTCCTCCAATTGGAACATAATTTCTTCCTCCTTGACATCTCATAGTAATTTAATTTCTCCTGGCATTTACTCTTGTTTACCTCAAAGTCTGGTTATTGGTACGGAATTGCATAGCAGTTAAGTAGACTCTGATCTGGTCCCAGGCTGCCTGAGTTTGAATTTCAATTGGGTCCTTATTAGCTGTGTGACTTTGAGGAAGTTACTTAACCTCTCTGTGCTTCATTTACCTCATCTGCAAAATGGGAATAATACTAATACTTTATGTGGTTATTGTGAGGATTTAATGAGTTAAATATACAATGAGTTAATTTCATCCTGAAAACAGGTCTAGCCACACAGTCGGTGCTACATAAGCGTTAGCTAGGATTGTGGATCTGTCGGGCTGGAAGGCAGGAGCCACATCTTACTTAGTTTACTGTCTTCTTCAGGGCTCT
>JAQIFY010006165.1:0-10514 GCA_028533085.1 Varecia variegata
ATATATGTAGAGATGACACTATGGAAGAATAGCACTTTGTATATTGTTTCATCTCCCACAAAACCATAACCACAGTGAGGGCAGACATTCAATCTTAAATTGATCTTTGTAACCCTACAGTACCATGACCATGGTATAAGCACTCAAAAACTTGCCGACTCAACAATCTCAGAGTGGATCCTAAAATCCTTTATCCTCCTGCCTGTCAGACCTATCACATGAAGTCTCTGCTTCTCCAAACCCAACTCTCCTCTACTCTAATAACTAGTATTCTCAGAGGGAAAGGACACTTACTGAGTTGTTTCCATCAGATGTGATGGCTGGGGTGAGAATATTAAGTATTGTCCCTAATACCTGCTAAGGAAAAGATCCATGATGACTTTCTGGTTACTCTTCTGGCCATACCAGAGGAATGGGGCAGTCTGGATGGGCAGAAGGGAAACAGGACAGACAACTCTCATAGGGACAAGATGTGGTGGAGGAGATGGGGTGGTGTATGTCAGCAACAGAAAGGTCCAGGACTCCTGCCCCTTAATTTGCCCATTAATTCTTTCGCAATTTATTGAAAGCTGGCTAAATTCACTGGAAACAAGGAAGCCAGAACCAAATCTTATACATTCAGTGAGACCTTATTAGACATAGGCCCCTGTGTCAAGCCCTGGAAGACAGGCTTGGCTGTGGGTTGACAAGTAGAATCATACAGACACATGAGGGCTGGGGAGGAAAGACTGAAGAGAAAGGAGAGGCTGTTGAGTTCCATCACCGCCCACCTTCGCTCAGTACCTGGTGAGCATCTCCCGACGGGATGATGTAGGCCTGGATCGGTTCTGTCACATATTCAGAATTCCTCATGGCTTGTCTCAGCTGCCGAAGCAGCTCTGAAGTCACCTTTGGAGCCATTTTGCCGTCTGCAACAACAGAAGAATTTGTTCCAAAACCAGCCTGCCCCCTACAATTCAACGACCAGTACAAAGCGAGCTGTAAAGAGAAGTGCCTTCCATGTTCTGTCCCACTCCCAGCTGTGTCTGCAAACTGACCACCCCACCACAGACCAAGCCCAAAACTGCCAGAAACACTAATGTTCACAGTTCTTAAAGACTACTTCCAAATAGCCATTTGTGGCAAGAAAAGTTTAGTTGCTAATCATTTCCAAATTGGTTACCTCTTTCACTTATAGGACTTTATTTTAAAGGGATAATTAAACAAGTACACAAAAACATAGGTGTTTATCCTTGTTTATAGTAGTAAAAAAAAAGGGGTGAAATACATGGTGGATTAAATAAACTATAATACATACTACAGGGTACTGTGCAATCATTAAAAATGGCACAGACCTAGAAAAAAATTAATAGGTCTATATTTGACTTGGAAAGATGCCCAGATAGTCGTGGTGGGTGATTAAAAACGATTACAATAGAATATGTATAGGCAATTCTCACTTATTTAAAATTGTGCGTGCGTATATGCAGAAAGAAGTTTCTAGAAGGACAGTCACCAAAGTGTTATTAATAATAGTGATTACCTTTGGGTAGGTAAATTTGGAGTGAGTATTTTCTTCTTCTGGTATTTTTCTGTGTAAGTTTGACTGCTTTAAAAGAAGTATGTTTCATAAACTTTTTGTTAAACAGACAACCACAGATTTGGAGAAGAAAGATCAATCCACTAGTAGTCACAAGTCTTTGGCATTATGCTGTAGTGAATACTTGCTACCAAGCAGCTGTGCAAGGGAGAAGGGCTTCGGGGCCTCAGTGCTCTGTGTTCTCCTCTCCAAAATACAGTGAAGATGGATTAGACCCAGGGTTTTCAAACTGAGCCCCAAGAAGTCCCAGGGGTCCACGGGAGTCTATCATCCCAATAAAACCAAAGCTGGAGTCACCAGCTTTAGAAAATACAAAATAGAAATATAAAAATCACTAAAAAAGAAATGTTAGGAACATTAAGTGGGGTCCTACTAGAAATTCTTAAACTTTTAAGAATTTGTAAGTAGTGAAAATCACTTAAAAATTAATAAAAGTTTAAGACACTCTATTTCTATGTGATGAAGGCACAGATGACACAAGCTGACTTCACCACTGTAGTTGGCTCTTCAAAAAGATTTTTTCTCTATAAATACTGATATTAGTTAATGTTCTGAAAAACATCACAGCTGAGTCCCCTGGCTATATAACAAAACAACATCACAAGAGGCCGACTATAGAATAGTAATCATGCATATTTTACTACATCCCATATACTGGCACAAAACTATACTATTAGAATTCAATGTAAAATAATGAGTTTTTCCAACCCATTTTTAACAGACTTTATTTTTAGAACAGTTATAGATTCATAGCAAAATTGACCACAGAGTTCCCATACAGCTCCTGCCCCAACACACACACAACCTCCCCCACTACCAATGTCCCCCACCAGAGTGGTACATTTGTCACAATCGATGAACCTATATTAACACATCATTATCACCTAAATTTCATAGTTTATTCTTGGGTTTATTCTTGGTGTTGTACATTTTATGGGTTTTGATAAATGTATAATGACATATATCCACAATTATAGTACCATACATTGTATTTTCACTGCCCTAAAAATCCTCTATGTGCAGCCTCTTCATCCCTCCCTCCCCCTATCCTCCAACCCCTGAAAATAACTGATCTTTTCTATTATCTCCATAGTTTTGCCTTTCTAGAATGTCATATAGTTAGAATCATACAATATGTAGCCTTTTCAGATTGGCTTCTTTCACTTGGTAATAGCCATTTAAAGTTCCTCCATGTCTTTTCATAGTTCGATAGCTCATCTGTTTAGCCCTGAATAATATTCCATTGTCTGGATGTATCACAGTTTTATTTATCCACTCACCTAATGAAGAACATCTTGGTTGCTTCCAAATTCTAGTAATTATTTTAAAAACTGCTATAAATTAGTAATAAAGCGCAAGTTTTTGTGTGGACCTAAGATTTCAACTCATTTGGGTAAATATCAAGAGTGCTGAATCAGATGGTAAGAGTTTGTTTAGTTTTTCTAAGAAACCGCCCAACTATCTTTCAACATGGCTATACCATTTTGCATTTCCATCAGCAATGAATGAACGTTCCTATTGCTCCATATCCTTGTCAGCATTTGGTGTCATCAGTGTTTTGGAGTTTGCCAACTTATTTTTTAAACAAATAAAAAATATTTTACTTAACCAAAAACATTCCAACGCACGATGCTGTATGTAATGCACAGTTACATCGAGGCAATACTATCAGGTTATCTTCAAGGATTGACACCCTGACTCATGGTGGCTTATCCTCTGCTGGGTATGGATCCTTTCTGGTTCTTTTTCTTTAATATATTCAATTGCTTCTTTCCTTTCATCATCACTACCACCTTGGGCTTCTATACCTCAGTTGCTATGGTTATCTTCAATAGATTCCCCTATGAGATACCACATTGATCTTGAGAGTCATTGAAAAAGTGCCCCGTTCATCTGCAGCAAGGGCAACTTCAGCAGCAGGCCTCAGGGCTCCACCTCCACGTTTTGGAGGGACTGAAGTACTCAAACGGAGAGTCACTGGAAACCATACTTGAACCACTTGAACCATTCATGATTCAAGCATATCCATGTTCCTTGCATTACCACTGCTTCTGAATACTGTTCAGGGGGCCATTCTTCCCTCTTTATTTTTTTTTAAGAGAGATGAGGTCTTGCTATGTTGCCCAGGGTAGACTAGAATTCCTGGGCTCAAGTGATCCTCCCACCTCAGCCTCCCAAGTACCTGGGATTACAGGCGCACGCCACTGCACCCAGCTATCCTTTCCTTTTGTCTAATCTACTAAGCCTGTGATTTCTCACCTATCAGACAGAGAAAGAGGGCTCAGAAGTACTTGGTCCGATCTAAGTTTATATGTAAACACCTCCACTGGGTTCAAAATGAAGCCTATTGTGACCTCAGAAGCTTGCCAGCATCCGAAAATTTTACTCTGCTATCTTTCAAGAGCTTCAGAATAGATTTATCATGTTTGCGAACCACATTTCTGAGCAAGTTATCATTCTTTAAAGGAGCCAAGCAAAAATGAAGACTTCTTTAGCAGCAGTACTTCAACCTTGGCTGCACATTAGAACTACCTGGGGAACTTCTGATTTAATTGGTTTGGCACGCAGCCTAGGCCTCTAGAATTTTAAAAAGCAAAATATGATACAGTCCAATATAATTTCTCTCAAGATCATTAACTTTTTTAAAGAATCTGGCTTCTATTTAGGCACATTCTGACTTAAGGATTTTGATGGCACTGACTAGATGTTTAGCACTGACTGTAGTATCAACATTATCAGTCACTAACTTCATCAATAAAGTCAACATTACCAATGGCAAGCACAAAATCTTCAATTACGAACTAAAAACTAAAGGCAAAGTGAGTCTAGTCAAAGACATCCTCTGTTTCCTGGTCACCGTAGCTTGCCTCCTCACCACCACTTTCTGACCTGCATCACCATCACTGGCTTCATCATCACGCTCCTCCTCCTGACTGGCATATAAGGCTTCCTCAGAACCATGAGCATCATCAGCCTCGCTCTACTAACATGGCATTTTCACACTTCCCTCCACAATGCCTCCTGCCCCCACTACACACCCAACCCCTTCCCTCTCTTCCTCCTCATCCTCATGCCCATTGCATTGGTTGGTGTCCCTGGGCAAATGGCTGAGGCAATGGGCTGCAGCAGTGGAGACAGCTACCACCGAGGTAAATAAAGTGGGTGATGGTGACTGAGGGAGCTGCAGCCACAAGGACAACAGGCCTTGAAAGTGACAGAATCAGTGAGCAGCTGGAGCTGAGGAGAGGACAAAATTGGTACAATTATAAGTCCCAGCCAATAAGGTAGCAGCGGCTGAAAAGGCAGCCAAGATGGAGGAAGTAAAAGTCCTGGCTGATGACCCCGTAGGGTAATGTTTATGAGGATTAAATAAGTTACTATATATAAAGCACTCAGAATCAGTGCCTGGCACACAGTAAATGTTATGTGTGTGCAGTTATTAGAATTAGAGACACAATTAACCATAAATACAACATGGTAAATGGTGTAACAGGTGTGTATGCCACTTCTCCTTAAGGCGGGGATCATGTCACCTCTGTATCCATGTATCCAGCATAGCACCTAACACATATATATGCCGACTCAAAGATGGCTAAATGAATGTCACAACATTGCGTGTATGATCTTTTCAGACCCAACATAATAAACAGTAACAAGTCTTTAGTGAAAAAAGAAAACTAGGATCTTAGAAGATGCTGTATTATAATATCTGCTCTTTCCACATCTTATTACTTTTTAGAAATGTTGGAAACAGCCAAGAGATAGGCAGAGTGTAGAGGAAAGTGGGAAGCCAAGAGCAACAGGCCTAGACCACGATGAAACATTAGCCCATACACTGCCGTATTTTTAAATTATGCCTTAAAGAGAATGACTCATTTAAAAGTCTTTTGCATATATGGGTCTGCTTTTAGAACTAAGTTCCCAAACCTATGGCCTTTATCACAAACAAGATTTTTCACTGATTTTACAGTAAAATCACACCATACCTACCTTAATGGGTCGCTAGGCAAATTAAGCACAATAAGTGTGAAAGCACCATGCGTAGCATCTAATACATTATAGGAGCTTAAAAAATATTTGAACTTGGATCGGAAGCACCAGCTGGGATTCCTACACATCTTACTATAAGAATAGAAGAGGCTGGTTTACTCCAATTTCAGCATCTTAACACATGCACAGATGCTCTTCCAGCATCAATAGCTTTAGAGGTAGTAGTTTTGTCTCTCTGTTGCACAGCTGAGGGAAGGCCAAGGGCTTTACATACATTAGTGGCTAATTCTCACAATAATCCTCCAAGGGAGGTTTCACTACTCCCTTCTTACCCATAAAAGAACAGGAGTTAAAAGGAGTTAAGTACTTCCGCATTTCAGCTGGATCATCGAGAACCAGGACCCAAGGTCTATCCAATTCCCAAGTCCATGCTCTATTATACCACTTTATCTAGGAGACATAACATAGGCCTAAAACATTCTAAGACTAGGCCGGGCGCGGTGGCTCACGCCTGTAATCCTAGCACTCTGGGAGGCCGAGGCGGGTGGATCGCTCAAGGTCAGGAGTTCGAGGCCAGCCTGAGCAAGAGCGAGACCCCATGTCTACTAAAAATAGAAAGAAATGATCTGGACAACTAAAAATATATATAGAAAAAATTAGCTGGGCATGGTGGCGCATGCCTGTAGTCCCAGCTACTCAGGAGGCTGAGGCAGTAGGATTGCTTGAGCCCAGGAGTTTGAGGTTGCTGTGAGCTAGGCTGACGCCATGGCACTCACTCTAGCCCAGGCAACAAAGTGAGACTCTGTCTCAAAAAAAAAAAAAAACATTCTAAGACCAACAGAACCAAAACAAGTGAGCTCCAGTTTCCAGCTGGGATCTACAATGTCTCAGACAACTGAAGCTCCCTAATATTTATTTCCTCCTATACAATAAAAAGAAAGAGAAGTTCTCTTCCAGCTGTAAATTTGATGATTCTATTACTTTCTCCCTTTCTTTACTTCTTTTTCCTATTCCTTTTTCCTCCTTCTCTGCCTCCTCCTAATATGACCCAAAAAATGTTGAATATACCTATATTTCTTTTTAAAAAAAGGACTTAAAATTGCATGTAATTATAGCACTGATCTTCCAAAGAGAGATTAGATAGGCATGGTTTCTTACGTGCTTCATGGGATCAATTTTCAGTCAGCTAAAAGGAAATACTGTAGTTCTAGAAATATGGTAATACACCACTTTTCAGAATTTGGGTTTCTGACAACCCATCAGACAATTAACTAGTTCTGGGGAGAAGCGATGATCCCAGAAATTTTTCCCAAAAAGATATTCCTAAATGCACACTCAATTTATAAATCACAATAATATATTATAAATTTTTTCATTTCATAATGTTATGATGAAAGTTGAAAGCTACTTTCTAAGGCAATCAATAAAGGACTATATTAAAAATAAAGAACAAGATTAGAAAAACTAGAATGGTACATTTTCAATAATAACCAATCTCCACCACCACCACAAGAATGGGAAATGCAGAAAACCTATAATTCTCTTACTACCTAAAAAAAGTGGTAAATATATAGAAACAGTAACCAACCAAAAAATAAAATGGTTTTTAATTTTCCAGATACTCACCCCCAGCCATGATCTATTACTAATTCCTTACCCTCTCTTCTCCCCCAACTGGGGTTTGGAGTGGGAAGATCTAAAATCCTTTCTAGATGTTCTAATTTATAGATAACATTATTACCTGTTTCCACACCTGCGTCTCCTGAGTGTGTCACTTCGTTAGGTTCAATTATTCTTAAATTTTTCAGCTGAAAATCCTGGTGATTCGCCCTTAAGAAGAGAAAGAACAGGATGTTGCAGACTTTGATCACAGTAATGTGGCAAGGCTAAGTCAGACAGGACATCAACTTGACTTAGCAGTTTTCTTATGTGACTCAAAGGAACTCTCACCCCAATATCGGTGGCAAAATAAATAAAAGTTTCAGATAAAACTTACAGGTGTAAATCATCACCACAGTGGGCAAACCTTCTCAATTCTAGCTTCTAATTCATGAATTCTCTTCAGCTATGTCTAATCTCCTGTTTAACTAGACTAAGAAGATTTTATTTTTAATCACTATATTTCACTTGTATAAATTCTATTTGGTTCTTTTTCACATCTGCCTGTTCTTTATGGTGTCCTATTCTTTTCACTTTGGTTTCTATTCTTTCTCTTACTGCCTTAATCATTTTAGGCCCTTATTTTATAATTTCTTTCAGAGTTTCCATTAGAAAGTCTTGGGATAGTAATCCTCATGTTTGCTGGGTCTGCCACTTCCCTCTCTTGGTGGCTTATCCCTTCTGTGCCTTATAATCTTTTATTAAGATTTTATTAAGAGCATATCTACAGAAGAGACTACCTATGAAAATGGAAGTGTCCTGGTTTGTACAAGCATTACTATCATTGTTTGCATCTAAGACTAATTTTCACATTAATTTCTTAGCTAGATGATTTGCACACAAGTTTGCTGACCCCATTTGGGGATAACACATAATATTATAGCAGAGACCTCAAAAACATGAGGAAGCAAGCTATGTGAATGGCTAGGAGAAGAACATTCCAGAAAAGGAAACTAGCAAGTGCAAAGGCCATGAGGCAGGAGTATGCCTGGGGTACCTGAGGAAAAGCAAGGCCAGTGCAGTGTGTTTGTGAGTGTCAAGGAATGAGGAGGGAAGCAGTTAAGAGATAAGGTCAGAGAGGCACCAGGGGCCTTACAGGAGGCTACAGAAAGGGTTTTGGATTTTATTCAGCTATGAAATTAAGGTAATTAATTTATAATTTAACCACATTTTTATGTGTTGGTAGAGGCAGAGAGGACCACATTAGCTCCATCCACCACATAAGCAGAACCACTAGACCAGACATTTTCACCAATCACTCCAGGCCTGCCTTCATATAGCTGTTACTTTAGTTTTAATGGACAGAATGAAATGTTCTTAACTGGAAAAACCATATATTCTTTCATTAAAAAGTCAGATACCCCAATATCTCTTATAAATATAAATGTAAAAATCCTCAACAAAATACCAGCAAACTGAATCCAGCAACAATATAAAAAGGGTCATACACCATCACCAAGTAGGATTTATCCCCAAGAACACACAGTTGGTTCAACATATGAAAAATCAATGAACGTAATACACCATATCAATAGAATAAAGAACAAAAACTATATGATTACCTCAACAGATGTGGGGGAAAAAAGCATTTGACCAAATCCAATGCCCCTTCCATAATAAAAGTACTCAGCAAGCTAGGAAGAAAAATTCCTCAACCTGACAAAGGGTATTAGAAAACGCACAGCTAACATCATCCTTAATGTTGAGAGACCGAATTTTCCCCTATGATCAGGAATAAGACAGGGATGTCTACTCTTGCTGTTTCTATTCAACATTGTACCAGAGGTTCTATCCAGGGAAATTAGGCAAGAAAATCAAATAAAAGGCATCCAGACTAGAAAAGAAGTAAAACTATCTGTATTTGCAAATGACATGATCTTGGATACAACAATGCTAAAAAATCCACAAAAAAAACTAGAACTAATGAGTTCAGAAATGCAGGACACAAAATCAACATAACCCATTTTATTTCTATACGCTTGCAATGAACAATCCAAAAATGAAATTAAGAAAAGTCCGTTTACAATAGCATCAAAAATAAAATATTTAGAAATAAATTTTACAAAAGCAGTGCAAAATGTACACTATGAAAACTACAAAAGATTGCTGAAAGTAACTAGAGAAGACCTAAATAAATGAAGATATTCCAGGTTCATAGATTGGAAGATTTAATATTGGTAAAATGGTAATACTTCTCAAATTGATCTACAGACTTAACACATTGCCTACCAAAATTCCAGCTGGCTTCTACGCAGAAATTGACAAGAAAATGCTAAAATTCCTAAACAAAAGGGACCCAGAATAGTCAAAATAATCTTGGAAAAGAACAAAATCTTGAAAAGAACTCACTCTTTCCAATTTCAAAACTAAATACAAGACTACAGTAATCAAGATAGTATAGTACTGGCATAAGGATAGGCTTATAAATCAAAAAAGTAGAATTGAAAGTCCAGAAATAGAACCTCACATGCCTCACATTTACCGCCAACTCATTTTTGAGAAAGGTGACAAGACCATTCAACAGGGAAAGAATAGTCTCTTCAACAAATGGTGTTGGGACAACTGGATATCTACATACAAAAAGTTGAACCGACCTCACACTATATACAAAAATCAACTCAAAATGGATCACACACATAAATACAAGAGCTAAACTATAAAACTCTTAAAAGAAAAGCAGGCATAAAACTGCCTGACCTTGGATTAGACAATGACTTAAGACACAAAAGCACAAAAAAATATAAGAAAAAATAGATATACTGGACTTTGTCAAAATTAAAACCTTTTGTGTTTCAAAGGATACCATCAAGAAAGTAGAATGACAACCCACAGAATGGGAGAAAATATTTGCAAATCTGGCAAAAGTCTAGTATCCAGAATATATAAAGAACTATTTCAACTCAACAATTAAAAGACGACCCAATTTTAAAACGGGCTAGGGATCTGAATAGAGAGTTCTCCAATAAAGGTATAGAAATGGCCAAGAAATACATGAAAAGATACTCACACCATCATTAGTCATTAGGTAAACGCAAATCAAAACCACAATGAGATACTACTTCACACCCATTAGGAAGGTTATAATCAAAAAGACTAGCAATAACAAGTATGGGTGAGGACGTGGAAAAATTAGAATCCTAAGACATCGCTGGTGGGAATGTAAACCGGTGCAGCGGCTTTGGAAAACAGTCTGGCAGTTCCTTAAAAGGTTAAACACAGAGTTACCATATGCTAGCAATTCCACTCCTAGGTATATACTTGAGAAAAATCAAAAACATATATCCTC
>JAQIFY010006166.1:0-10513 GCA_028533085.1 Varecia variegata
AACACCTGCCCCTGCCTCTGCAGGCAGCACCGCCACGCGGGCCAGCGCTGCCCTTCCTCCAGGTGCCGCAGGAGGCTGTGGGCAGGGGCGGGTGGAGCCTCACTGCAAAGGTGGGGCCGAGGCTGACCCAGCAGCACCAGGCGGACCCCTGGGGTGGGGGCCAGGGACAGAGCACGGGAGGAGGACAGAGGATGGGCAGCTGTGCTCCCGGCCAGGGTGACTGCAGGGACACAGGGGTGACAGGAGGGAGAGGGAGAGACAGAGAGAAATGGGAGACAGAGAGAAATGGGAGACAGAGAGAAATGGGAGACTGAGGCAGAGAGGACAAGAGAGAGGGGTAGAGGACATTGGGGCCTCCTCAGGCAGGTCAGCAGCAACACAGGTGGAGGCAGGTGGAGGTGGGTGCAAACCTCCTGGGCTCCGGGTAGCAGGGCCATGTGGGGCAGGGCCTGGGGGGGGACAGCAGCAGCCTGAGGACAGGGACACGTCCTCCTTGCCCTTGGGAGAGGGCATCAGCGTGTGGTGGAGACAGAAGAGAGTGCAGTGACACTGGCTGAGAAACCAGGACAGGGACTCAGCGCCCAGGGGAGGAGACAGTGTCGGGCGTCGGGTGAAGCACTGGCTGCCTGAGCAGTGCGTCCCCTCAGCAGCAGACTGACACCTCCCTGGGGGTGGCAGACTGCCCCCCCCCCCACACGCCTCCTCCCTGCACACCTGGCCCCAGCACACCTGCCCCAGGGAACCAGACCAGGGCACATGGAGCCACTCCAGCCAGGCAGGGCAGGTCCTAAGTATTTGCCACAGCAAGAGGTCACTGTGGACCCTACAGGAGGGACGATGCCCTGTGGGGTGAGCCCCGCCCACTCCTTTTCTCCCCAAGGGCAAGGACCAGCCCCTCCCCCGCGGGTGAGGGACGCAGGGGCAAGGGGACAGCACCCCCCCCCCACAGAGAATGCCGACGTCCTGCCCACTGGGGCAAACGCCCTGGACAGCCACCTCGCTGTGTCCTGACCCCAGCTCTGGCCACTCTCCGTGGCGCCACGCATCTGGGAACAGGGATGATGAGGCAAGTTTTAAGTTCAAACTTCACTTTTCAGCTAATAGTCCTTCAAATGTGCAATGTTAACAGAAGGTTCTGTAAATGCTTCCCTTCTGTTGAGCTGGAAAATTACAAAAGGCTCAGCTTGTGTGTGATTTAACAGAACTTCCATCGCAGCCACGGAGGAGTGACTCCACTCTCCTGCCGGAGTCTGAAATGCTGCACTCGGGGCTTTTTCTGGAATAATCCAGGGGTGAAATGAAGTTAGATGTGCCACGTCACCACACGACCTCTAGCTCAGACTGTCTGCAAGGTCTTTGTTTCCAAGGGGACGGGTTTGCACGTCTGCGTGTACTGGTCCATATGTGGCCCCAGCACACGTCCGTGTGTACTGATCCATACGTGGTCCCAGCACACTTCTGCATGTGTACTGATCCATGCGTGGTCCCGGCACACGTCTGCATGTGTATTGATCCATGTGTGGTCCCGGCACACATCTGCGTGTGTCCTGATCCATACGTGGTCCCGGCACACGTCTGTGTGTACTGATCCATACGTGGTCCCGGCACACGTCCGCATGTGTACTGATCCATGTGTGGTCCCAGCAGACATCCGCGTGTGTACCAATCCATATGTAGTCCCGGCACACGTCTGCGTGTACTGATCCATACGTGGCCCCAGCACACACAGTCCAGCTCCGTGCAGCTACTGGCGTGTCCCCACGCCTGGCTCACCCTGTCAGGAGCCAGGACCCACTCTGCCCCTCATCCCTCCCTCGGGACTCTCCGTCTACTCTGACCAGGTCACCAGATTGCTCCATTTACCGCGTCGGCATTAATATCTGGCTATTTAACACCCCTCCTAGCGCCACTGAATCGGTTTGTGATGTTCTTGGCATTCTGGGATGTTCACTCTGCCACATGGGCTTGAAGATCGTTCTGTCCAATCCTAACAATAAATCTATCGAGACTTTTATCCTGAATTTCACTGAAATTTTATATTAGTTTTAGGAGAATTGACTTTGTTTTTTAGATATAGCCTTTCTATTAAAAAATGTGGGATCATCTCTGGTATGGACTGTTTGTGTGCCCCTAAAATCCATGCACCGACTGTGGCCTCCAGCCCCTGCGACTGTGGGTGCCGGCCCCGTCTCTTGCTTCACAAGCCGAGCTCACTGATTCAACCCCCGACTCCCACGGTGGGTTTTTGCGCCAAACCTGCACTATTTTAAACAAGCTCTGTCCTGATTTTAATTCCCTGCTACTCAGTGCTAATATAAAGACTATTAATTTTGAAATTTTATCTTACACCCAGCAACATTTCCAAATTTTTTAAACTAATTATAGTGCTTTTTTTGGTTCTTTCTTTCATAAAATAATCTCTTTGGTTTCATTGCTGCACAATCAGATCATTAGCTAAAAAGACACCTTTTCTCTGCTTCCCCTGTATTTACAGTAACCACCCAGTGTTTGTCGTGTTACATGAGCCGGAGCCACCACAGCCACGCGGAGAAAGCATTCAGTGGCCCTGGTGGCAACAGAAACGCTGTGTCTTCACCGGTCTCTGCCGTCCCCTGGCTCCCTGCTGGGCTCACGTTCGCTTTGGATTTTTATACTAGTTTTCTTTTGCTTCATGGCAAGTTTCCGTCAATGCGGTAGCTTAAAACAGCATGAATTTTATTATCTTAAAGTACCACGGTTCAGGAAATGGCCAGGCTTGGCTCACCTGGTGTTACCAAATTAATGGTTTCCCCCGAAAACTCATATACCAAAGCTCTAATTCCCAATGAGACCGAACTTGGAGACTCCTTTTGGGGGAGATTAAAGTTAAATGAAGTCGTCAGGGTGGGGTTGACCCAACAGGACTGGTGTCCTCCTAAGAGGAGGAAGAGGCACCGGGGTGTTCTCCCCTCCCCCTCTCTCCGCCACAGGAGGGCACAGCAGCTGCAACCCAGGGGTCCAGCCCTCCCCAGGCCCGGCCCTGACCGCACTGAGCTCAGACTTCCAGCCTCCAGAACTGTGGAGATGGAGTCTGCCCTTTAACCCGCCCACCTGGTGTTTTGCGGCAGCAGCGCTGGCTGACTAAGGTGGCCAGACCCGCAGCTCAGGGACTCTCTCAGGCGGCCAGACCCGCAGCTCAGGGACTCTCGGGGCTGGAACTGCTGCTGGCCGCACCCCTGCGGGGGCTGGGCTGGGGAAGCCCGGGGCTGCTGGCAGAATCCATCTCCTCGCTGCCCTATGACCCAGGCCCCACCTCGCCAGCTCCTGGCCGGGACCACTCAGCGCTACAGGCCACCCCGGTCCCTGCTCCGGGCCCAGGCGGGACACACGGGCCGCCCTCTACATCCAGCTGGGAACACTCTGCTCTTCCAGGGATCGCCTGGTCAGGTCAGGCCCACCCAGGCCCCTCTATTTGCAAACAACATAATCACAGGTGACATCTCACGGCCCACACGGGTTCTGCCAACATCTGTGGGGAGCGACGTGTGCAGGGCTTGTACCTCTGGGCCGTCCTAGAATTCTATTGGCCACAGTTTGTCTTAAGAACAACTTGTCAATTTTTAAACTCTTTTCTTTTTTTTCTCTTCAAATTTGTTGATATATTGTATAAGGTTACTAGTTTTCATGGTTCCAGTTTTGCGTGGCAAATCACTGGATTATAAACAGAGTTTACAACTTGCAATAACCCTCCTTTTTTAATTTTTTAAGGCTTTCTTGGTGGCTAAGGGCAATCTATTTTTTTATATGTTCAATTGAAATGACAAATGTGATTTTTCTTGTCAGGAAACAGAAACTGTGCTGCGCGGTTTATTATTCACGTCATCTGTTCTTCTGTGTCCTGCGCTGGGTACCACGGAGACGCCCGGCCCCGCCCCACCCGACACGGCTCCAGTGCCCCCCAAACAGCAAAGAACTCACTGGAAAAATAAGTTTTATAGTTTTGTTCCTAAAAGAAATCAAAGAGAAATGCTTTATTTCTATTCTGCACACAGAAAATTAGATGAAATATAAATTCTTAATCAGATGCCTGGTGGAGCAGGAAGAACCTTCACGCAGGCACTAAATCGGCTTTGACATTTACAACTTCATTAAACAATGAAACAAAGTCACAGTTTTTGTAACTCATAAAAGATGACAGCACTGAAATCCATCCCAAATTTAAGCAATATTTAGACATTTGAAGAATATGAGATTGAGGCTCAAGGGGCTTAAGGATTTTATCTCAGACTCAGAAAGTTAGCGAACTTTATATTTATTGAATATTTATTCAAATGAGGGAGGGCGCTTTATTTCGGGCATGACAAGGAGGGTTAAGGGAAAGATTATGCTGCCCGATGTCCCCACATGGGGCCGCATGACTGCCTGTTTTCCAGAGAAGGGTTTTATCGCCTCCTTGGAGGTTCAGATGGGCACACGGTTTGATCACCCTTTAAATGACAGCGCATAAACCAAAGCCCTCCGTGGACACGGCCAGCGATTCTCCCGGCAAACATCTGCGTGGACGCAGCCTCATCGTCCCTGGGTGACTGTCAGGCGTGCGAGGACCATGCCGGGCTGGCAGGGACGGCCCCAGTGCGGCACGACCCCTCTGCGGCTACAACAGAGCCTGCAGCAGCAGAGCCCCTGAGGAACAGAGGGAGCAGCCCCAGAGAGGGCCCCGCCAGGCCCAGCCACCTCCAGGGCACAGCCGTGGCCCACCCTCCGCCCCGCTGCCCCGCGCCAGCCCGCACTGCCAGGCTGCGGACCCCGCACACGCCCTTCCCTCTCCCTGAATCCCTTTCCCTGTCTCCCCCCTTCTCTGCCCTCCCTCTCGCCCCCACCCCCACCCCCAGGACACCCAGGAACTCCCGCAATTCCACTCCCACCACTTTGGACAGTGTCCCCAACTACCCAGCATTGCCACCAGGGGGCTCTTTTTGAAAAATAAAATTCCTGCTCACTGACCCAAGAGCAACATGCACCAAGTGAAGAAAAATCAGACAGCAGAAAGCCATGCATGGAAAACAAATGGAACTAACGCCCTCGCAGCCCCCAGCCTGTGGCGCTGGGGTTGACGCTTTGTCCTGAAACAGACACGTCGGACCCAGACAGGCTCGGTGGCCTGTTTGCCGTCCCTCTGCGTCTCTGCCGCGTCCGTCCCGTCCCACCTGGACGTGGCCACCTGTTGTCCGGCTCTCATGTTAGTCTCACGACTTCTGAAAACCTGAATATGGGTTATGTATCTTTTTCTTGTCTATAAAAATTAGATAACACAACGATCTCAGTGGCTTGAAAGTTTGAAACAATTATATATAAAACCGCGTCGACCTGGAGATATTCTGGAACTAACATTTTTTGACAATTGTTTCATTTACTCCTATAATTATTGCTCTACTCTGACTAACTCCTGCTAACTGATATTTTCCTGGAAATCCACGCACTTTGTCCATGTTTTAGATAGTACAGAGTTTCTGGCTTTTTCCCTCTTAATTTGTCCTTTTTGTGATTTTTTTGATAGACACAGGTTTGTCTGATTTATTATGCTATTTAAAGAACATATTTTAATTTATCAATTCTACAGGACTTGCTATAAATTACAATTTTATCTGTAATGATTCCTAACACCTTCCTCCCTTGTAGCTGCTTGGTCAGCCTCTCCACGACCTCTCAGTCAAACGTCTCCGCCACCAGGTCCCGGCACAGAAACTCGCTCGGAGGGACTTGAGAGCCGCGTCCTGCCGTGTGGACCCTGCCGAGGGGACGCCAGCCTCGCACCAGCTGCACAGCGCGGGGCCCCAGCAACCCGGTTCTGACAGCCGGGTATTTGCGCGAGAAGGGCGTCTGGGGCAGCCGTCACCTGGGAAGCCGTTTGACCAGGACTCAGTTCGTGGCTCTCGGGTCTGGCTGGTCTTGAACCCTCTCTCAGCGCGTGTCCTCATCTGCCCCTGCAGGAAGGAGCGCCACGGGGCGGTCCTGGGGGACTGGACTTGGGGCCCCTGCAGGGACGTCTGGAGGCCACCCTCGTGCAGCACCAGGACCCGAGCGCCAGGGTCAGACATCCCCTGCAGCTGCAGCAGCCCGGGACGGAGGGAACTAGTCCTAACAAACGCCGCAGGTGGAGCTCCTCCACCACAGCAAAGGCTACTCCTGCAGGTGGAAATCAGTTTCCCGGCGCCAGCAACCAGCCCTCATGGCTGCCCGGGGCTGCACCACGGACGGCGGGGGAGCAGGGGTCGGGGCCCAGGATGCCTGTCGGGGAACATGGCAGGGGGCACAGAACCTGAACTCAGGGCCTGCCCTGCTCTCGGGTTCCTGGAGGTGACACGCTTGTGCCCACAAGTCCACTTTTACATGACACTATTTTACAAGTAGAGCAAGTACCTACGACCACACTCCCAATTCCTCCCCCGCCCCGCCCCTTATAATATTGCCTCATTGATGTCACTTGTCACTTATCCGTATGCTGTAATCACCACGACGCCCATCCCCCCAGGACTGCTCTACCAGGCCAGGCCAGCCCTCAGCCGTCATCTTGGTGGCCCCCTCTAGAACACCTTCCCTGTCCCCAGGTCGGCACTGCCCGCCGTGGCCACCTCCCCAGCTGCCCCTGCATCTCTGCCGTTTCTGGCCACACCAGGCACCGCGCCCCAGGGCTTCACCGAGGGGCTCCCTCCCCCGGAAGCTCCCTCGGCAACTCCCTTAACCCTCTGGAGCCTCTGCTCAAAGCTCACGGCCCACCAGGCCCCACCTGGGAGCCCCCAGGCCCCCTTCCTTTCTAGAGTTCCTGCTGCCTCTCTAGCACGACGCGCCTGCTGTGTCTTCCTCCGCACGGTCCCCAGGACCAAGCTGAGCTTCCTGGAGCTCCCCGCGCCCTGAGCAGGCGCCCACCGGCTGGTTACGGACCCACCCGCACGTCACCCCCAGTGCTGGCTGGTTCACACCAACTAACCTGGACGGCGGAGACCTCAGCGTGGGTCGCACCCGCAAGCGCCCGCACGGCCCGTGTGAGACCACGCCAGGCTGGAACCTGAGGGGGCGGAGCCAGCAGCCGCCACCCCCGCAGCCGCCGTCAGTGGCTCAGTGCCCACTTCTCCGGAGAGGCTGTCACCAGGCACAGTCGCTCACCAGCACACTCCCGAGCTATTTTTACATACACCGGCAGAGCCGAGTGATTGAACGTGTTATTATCCAATGACGGCTCGAGATGTCAATTACTTAACTGAGAGAACCGAAGTACAAATTGCCGGGTTCGCTCAATTACTGCTAAAATGGTATAAAAGCATTTTAATTGTAATCAGAACGCGCTCTCTCCAGTGTGGATATTAAAGGGGATAATGAGTCATAAATACACTGACCCATTTATCTCCCGATCTGCTTACCAAACAGAACACCACACCAGCCACCGCGCAAAGGGCAGGACGGAGCTAATTAGGTTTAGGAATTAGCGGAACATCTAAATTGGATTCCGTTCCCGTGTTCAGCTGAAATTTATCTTACCTTGGAGCTGCTGCTTCTCCAGCTGGAAAACAAGTGTCAAGTGAAATAATGATCCTGATACAAAATTATTTTCCTAAAAAAATTAAAGTGAAGGCCTCATCGCTGGGACTGTCTCCCTTTGCAAAGGCATTTGGGGACCTGGGAGGGATTTCCAGGCAGGGGCCTCGCGCTCCCCCCGGTTGGTCGGGACGCGCAGGCGCAAGGGGGCTGGGCCCTTAGAGCCGGTTTCCTCACCTGGAGAACGGCCAGCGCCGCCCCCCGCGGGTCCCCCCATAGGCTGTGCGGCTCTTCCTCGGTGCTGGGCGCCGTCTGGCTGGCTCGCTCCGCTGGGAAGAGGGAGAACAGAAGCAGCGGCCTCGGGGGTGTGGAGGACCCGTGAGCGCCAGCCCGGCGGGGACCCCGGGACCCCACCGCGGTGCTGTGGGTTGGGGGAGGCCACGTTCTCAGGCTCACTGGGCAAGGAGTGACACTGCGATGGCCCAGACCCACCCTCCCACCACCGCTCGGCCAGCAGGGCTCCCACCACGTCCGCTGCCCTGGGAGCAAAGGGGGCACAGACACTGACCAGGGTCCAGCCCCTGGAGACACGGAAGCGGGAGACCCCTGACCTGCGTGTTCAGCTTCCCTAAGCACCACGGTAGCAGCTGGCCCCGCGCAGGGAGGCAGGGCCCAGGGACCTGCCGTGGGCAGCACGATGGCAGAGGCAGGCGGCCCCGGCCAAGAACAGAGCCACAGGTGGACAGGTGTGCCGGGACTGAGCAGCCTCACCTTCCCCTTCAGGTACGAGGGAGGGCCTCAGGGCAGAGGGAGCAGACTCAGCGCCACCGCCGGTGTCTGGAGCCCGGGCCTGGGGAGGGGCGGGCTGCCCCGGGGACTCTGGCCTGAGAGGCCCTGTGTCCCCCTAGGGCAGGAGGAGCCTGCGTGCAGCTCTGCCACAGGAAGGTCAAGCAAAGGGGAGCCCACACGCAAACGCTGAATTCTGAGAAGAGATGCGTGTCTCCCCAGCCTCAGCCAAAGGCGCGTGTGCTTCCCGAGGCCGGAGACGGGATAAAGGGAATAGCCCAGTGACGCTGCAGGGACAGACGGAGGCCCCAGCCCGTCTAAACGCCCCATGTGTCTGACACTGTCCACTGGATGGGGCGGGGACAGAGGTCATGAATGGGCAGGATTCTTACCCAGATGTGGGGGAAAATCCTCTGGGACCATCCGGCCAGCAGATACGTCACAGACAGAGAAACCCTCCCCCTCCCACCTCCGCAGGCAGGTCACCAGCAGGGCAGGTCACCAGCAGGGCAGGTGGGAGGCCACGGAACCCACGTGGCGGGGAACCCGCCCGCATGGCTATTAATGGCAGCATGGAGACACACTCCTGCAGTAAACTACCGTTAAGCAAATAAATCATGAAAACTTGTAATAAATATAAAAGGCATTGGTTGTAAATGAAAACAAAACGTAACATCTGACAGAATAATTGGCAGCACCGCGCAGGGGCCGTGGGGAAAGGCGGCTCCAGGAGGAAGTTAAAACGCTGAATAACCCGAAACTTTGTATAAAAGATGCTAAAACTGCAAGAGTGACAAGTGCTCATGTGTGTGTTTATACACAAATGCACACTGGCAGAGGGAAACAAATAACAGTAAGAGCTGAGGGCTGCATGTTCCTCTCTGCAGTTTTACACAATTAGACATCAATTCACTTACTCTTCATCCAAAAGCTACAATAAAGGGCTACACTCACCCCTGTCAAATGGAAATCATATCAAGTTAGGAAAAATTTTAAACTTTATCATCATACGGTAAAAGAAGGTACAGATTTGTACAGTCCAGGTTGCCCCCGAAGGCTGTTCTTAAACCGTCTTCAAGGCACAAAGGAGGAAGAATTCCGACTCTTCTGCGATTGGCTATCCTACATTAACTTTTTTTCTCTACGGCGAGTAGAGCTGTTTAAGCTCTTGGTTTATAACCGGTTGGTTTCATTTCACCGAATTGCGCTGACGAGGACGTAAAGCTCACAGTTTGTGTTTCATTTGTGACTAGCATTTTGGGGAAATCAGGACGATTTGTGTTGGCCACCTGGTTATGGGGGTTGGCTGCAGGGTACATATAAACCATGGCCTCTGCTTTTTTCTTTAACATCCTCGTTTTACAGATGAGAATCTGAGACACTCGGAGGCAAAGTAACTTGGCCACGAACACTCAGCAGATAAGAGGTGGAGCCAGAATCCAACACTAGAGCAGTCTGCGTCCCTGACAACTGCGCTGGACTGCCTCACGAGAAAATGGAACCAAGCAGAATAAGGTCAAGGAAAGAGGGGGAGAAAGAATCAAATACAAGGATTGATATGCACAAAGCACAAAATAAGTTGACAGAAGTTAGTCCAATTATATGAGTAATCCAATAAATATAAATGAGTTAATATACTTCTTAAAAGACAGAGACTCTCAAGCAAACCAAGTTAAAACAATTCAAGCTGTGTGGTGTCTACAAGAGACTTGCCTTTTAAAAGGACATACACACACACACACACACACACGTATATACAGACAGAGAGAGAATATTATACTCAAGGCATATTCTTGGGAAAATAGTATTAAAATCAACAAAAAAGAATAGTTCCAATTCTTAAAAAGGACCAATGGAGCAATTTCTCAAGGAGATATAGCAGTGTTAAGATTAAGTGCAAATAATAACATAACTTCAAAAAATATAAAGAAAAATTGAGAAGATCACAGGGGAAAATCAGATCCACAATCATAGAGGTTTTTAGCCCCGTTTGCTCAGAGAACACAGCCGTGTGTTGCTTATCAATGGGGATAATTCTGAGAAATGTGTCATGAGGTAATTTTGCTATTGTTCCAGCATCACAGAGAGCACTGACACAGCCCAGGTGGCACAGCCAGCTACACACCTGGGCTGTGTATCAATAGCACGGCCCATTGCTCCCGGCCACACACCTGTGCAGCCTGTGGCCGTGTGGACCCTGCAGACAGCTGTAACA
>JAQIFY010006167.1:0-10512 GCA_028533085.1 Varecia variegata
TCCTAGCCATACAATCTGTACAGTGGTTTGTCCATAATTTTGGCTGAGAGATAAAATCTTCTTTAACTGCCTCTCTATCCTTATTATATCTTATCATTTCCCTACTGCTCACATTGTTTACAGACTTTTTTCTACAACTGTTGTTTAACACTTCTTCAAACTGCGTGGTTCAAATTATCACCCTCTACCATATCCAATCGGAGACATGACTGAAGTCCAATCCTTTAAATTCTGTCTAGAATAGAGAACTTGGGTTTTTTCCTATAAATTGTGACAAATATGTGTTGAAATCTCTACCTTTATTGTGAAATGGTAAATTTCTTTTTCCTGTTCTGTCAGTGTTTGCTTCAACTATCTTGAAGTTCTGTTTTTTTCCGAACATTTCTTGCAGTGCAGGTATACTGAGATAAATTCTCTCAGCTTTTGTTTGTATAAAGTAAAGCCTTTATTTTACCTTCAATATGGAAAGATAGTTCTCCAGGTACAAATTTCAAATTTGACTGTTTTTTTTTTTTTTTTTTTTTTTTGGTGCTTTAAAGATATTACCCCATTTCTGCTGTTTTGCATAGTGTCTGAAAAAAAGTCTGCTGTAACTTGTATCAGTTCTGTTTATGTAATTTGTGTTTATTCTATGGCTGCCTTTAAAATTTCTCATTATCATTGTATCAGCACTTTAACGTCTGCCTCCTCCTTCTTTTTTATTTAATTTTTCCAATTAATGCTGTTATTAATTTCTTGTTATTTGCATTGGTGTGGTTTTCTTTGTGTTCATCCTAACTAGGGTTGATTTTTGACATTAGCAATATTAGCTAAAAATTCTATTATTTTTCTGGAACTTTTTAAAATTCTCAGACACACACACAAAATAATGAATCACTTTTAAGTTTGTGCTATGTGAATGATTTCACTGTTGCATTTTATTGGAGATAATGAACTCTGTATTTTATTAATAGAATGATGATGCAATTTTGTTAACATAAAACACCAAACCAAAAGAATAAGGACATTATTTATTTGGTTGTTTACATATTAAAAGAATTTTTAAATCTACATTACCCACAGGAAGATTTACTCAAATAAATATCCAAATCTACTAAAAGAATACAAAATGCAAATTTCGTCTACTTCAGGAAGAAAAGAGATTTTCCTAGAGGTTTGGCCTCCCCATCCTCCCTTTATAAGGAAGAGAACTGTGCCACTTCTCGTAGCTAAAGGAAACATTTACAATACTGATGAGCCTTTCTAAAGGTAAAAAATAGCATTTAAACTAATGTCTATACAGTCTGGTACTAGAAATTATTTAAGAGCAATAAGCTACTTACATTTCAGTTTAGATTTCTATTCCTTTGGATAAATTACTTAGATAAGTATTGCGGCATTGATTATAATTAGTAACCTGGAAAATTATTTGCCTCTGACTGAAAATACAAGGCTTGAGATTCAATCCCTTGTGAAATATAAAACTCTTTCACTCATTAAGAAGTCTCAAAACAGTACTTACCTATACTGGGTAGAGCATAAACAGCTTTAACAATAAAAGATCAAATAAATATGTATTTCATAAATGTGTTACCAGACTAATTTTATTTTGGGTTTGACTTTTAATATTTGTGACTATTGCCTTCTTATTCATAGAACATATTTCTAAGATGATATTTGTGCTTTAACAAACTAAAAACACCTATTGTTTGGGAAGATTCTCTGGAAGGAAGACAAGCTTGAAGTTACAGCAATAATATAGTTCAATGTTATGTATTTCAAGTTTCCAATCACTAAATTTTTACCCAAAGATTGCATTTATACATAAATCTATTAAAATTTTTCCTACTAATAGTTCTTTCCTTATAAAGGGAGCAAGGGGAGGCCAAAACTCTAGGAAAATCTCTTTTCTTCCTGAAGTAGATGGAATTTGCATTTTGTATTCTTTTAAAAGAGTTGGGTATTTATTTGACTAAATCTTATAGTGGGTAATGTAGATTTAAAAAATTCTTTTAATAATGTAAACAGCCGAATGAGTAATTTCCTTATTCTTTTGATTTGGTGTTTTATGTTAACATAATACCATTATCATTCATTACACATTCTTTATACATTCTGATGATGTATTCTTTCCTGAATTTTTTATTTATATATTACCTCAAGCAAAACACACACCTAAATGTTTGCATCTTTCCTCAAATGCATTTCTTTTATTATCTTTAATAAAAACTTCTACCACTTGCTGAGTATCTATTGTATGTTAGAAGCTTTATATACCTCTCTCAAATAATGTTAACAACCACACATTTTACGGAAGAGTACACAGACTTAGAATCTGCCCCTACCACATACCTTGTATGGGATAAAGAAAAGAGCCCAGTGTTTTCCTTCCTGACTTAAAGCCCATGATCCCCTCACTTCACCATGTCACCTCCCTGTGGAAGAGACCTCAAACTTTATTCCATGGAATTAGATGGACAGATGTTTCTCCAAAAAGTAAAAAAAAAAAAGTTTCTCACCTAAAAATTAAGGAATGTGTTATATATATCACCTCAGAAATATTTATGACATATCTTATTCCATAAAACTCTTCAAAATGCTGATTTATTCCTCCCCCCCTTTTCATTTAAAGTTACCCAAACTTATTTGATTGTGGTACTCTTTTTTAGGATTTTTTTTCTGTCGTCATGTGTTTGCTGCCCTAGCATTCATTAACTTCACAAAGAAGTAGCCTTATCTGTCTTGTGTTCATGATATAGGAAAGGCCAACTTAGATTAAAGATGGCCAGTTATCAGTTTTGTGCTATATCTTTGGGGGAAGCTGTTCAAGGCAGAGAAATTCACTTCACTCTCCAAGATGATTGTCTAGAATTTCAGCATGTTCAAATAGATGACTCTAACTGTAAAGAAAATAAAATTTCTTCCAAAAATGTGTTTTGTTGGGAAAAGAGCCCAGTTGCTGCAGATTGCTCAAATCATGTCTTTTTTCACAACTCCGAGCTAATTATAGAATAATTGGGCAGTGATTACACATGAATATATAATTGTCCTTTACTCATTCAATAAGTCTCATGGCCAAAAGCCCATGTTAAACCTATTCTTCTGTCAGACAAATAAGGAACTATTTGTTTCCCTTCTTTTAATTCTGAAGAAATAAATCTCTTATTTATTACAGGCAGTACCAAGGTAACAAAGAATAAAATGTATGAGCTATTGACTCATAGTGGCAAAACAGAGAAATTATTTCAATTGAATGAAAGCCTTCAAAGGTTTTATGAAAAATATAAGTAGTGGAAATGGGAGAAAATGTGAAGTTACAAAGTTTGTCTTGCATGTTATATCATGTTAAATATGACCTAGACCAGTCCTTCCAGAAACCAGTTTTCTTCATGGTGTTACCAGTGACCTAGAGACCACCACTGGGCTTCCCATACTCTATAGTTCTTTTTGATTTGTTTTATTTTGTTTTGTTTTGTTTTCACTGCACTCATTTTACTTCCCAAGGGAATCCTTCGTATTCTGAGACTACCAAGAACCAAGTTGTTTTGTCCTCCTTTGAGAAATGTTTACTGAAGAAAGAGAAGACTTGACAGTGGGTTTGGAGTTCCTGATTGTCTTCAAATACTCAAGTTCTTCTAGGTGCTTCAGGTGACAGAAATAGCCTAATAAGACCAAGTTATAGGGGAACAATTTTGACTTCAAATAAGAAGGAAATCTGATTCTTGGATTATTTTTCTTTAAGCATTTTTCTAAATACAGTACCTATGTTCTTTTGTGTATTCTTCCAACCACTTCATGTGGTACATACTATTACACATCCCTGCTAAGTTAAAAAGTTGTAACTCCAAAAGTATGTTTACAGGTCCAAAGTAACACAAGTGAGTGTTGAGGTCAAGACACAAATATATCCATCAGACACTGAAGTTGGTTTATTTCACTACACTCATCTATTTTCAGGGGACTGCATTCTATTCTGTGAAATACCAATCAGCTGATGCTGTTTTTTATTTCACTGGAGTTTATATAAAATAATCAAAGCCTTTGGATTGATTTAATAAATAATATAATCTTTTCTCCACCTAATTGTTTTAATTATCTCCACAGGGTACATATTTCGATAATAGTACTTAGGATTTGTAAACAAGAAAAATTTTCTTAAATTTCTTCTTTATGTGGAAGGATTATATCTTTTGGTAAAGAATTAATTGAGAAACTATTTGAAGTCACTCTTTGCCTCCATGGTAGATAGCACATCTCTTTTACTTAAGATTATGCAATAATTTTACAAAGAACTTCAGTCAGGAGAATAATTATTCAGTCCCATTTGCTGCATATAATGAATTGATGTTAGCTTCTAATATGTTCCTTCTTTAAATAGACAGCTTACTAACATAATACTTTTCCTTTCATATTTTTTTTTAATCTCACAATAGCTGGAGTTCATTTCTTTGCTCAATTCAATTCAGGGCCTGGCAACCTAATCCTAGGGACTGCTCTAATTACTTTCAATGGCATTTGGAACTTTTATAGCAACATTACTTTAAGTTAAAACAAAAACCAAAGAAACTCTCCATATTCAAAGCAACTCTTCTACCAGGGTGTTCTGATTTTCCATAAATTAATTGTCAAAATAAAACAATGATCATTTCATTGTCAGTTAATATTTTTGATAGTTATATAAATTTATGCATTTATATAGGAATTAAAAGAAAAATAGTATCAATTATTTAGAAATTATAATTAGGCTTAAAATGCTTTGATTAAAAATAAAGAACTGAACCTACTTTGTTCCACCATATTAGTCTTTAATATTATTGTTGATTAAAATAGAATTAGTTGGCTCTTTGTAAAATATTAGCAGGCTCAGTCTAAATACTTCAGCTTGGTATGTACCACCCTCAACTCTAAACTTTACAGAGCATCCAGGATGATAGGCTAATAATTCATTTGATTTTGTGGAGGTTTATCCACAAATCCTCCACTACAATACTAATTAAAATATCTTGGATGTCACTGCCTAAACATATTGACTAAATCATCTGACAATCTGCATAGCTTTAATCATAGTCTTGGGGAATAAAACATAATCAAATTAGAAATTAATTGACCTAATAACTGTAATTACATAATCAGTTTATCTATGTATGTATAGATTGTTCTTAAAATTCAAATCTTCTGGAGAATCAAAACTGTGTGTACAAATAATAATGTTGTAATAATTAATTCTCATTTGAACTTGGTGTTTTATAATAATTAATTCTTGTTTTGAGGATTTGTCTGTTTTTACCAAGGTGCATATCAAGCTACCAGGGCACTTCTAGGCACAAATGAATTGTATGTGTCCTGAAATAGGGAGCCATTTAAAATTTTGATTCCTCTGAAACATGATTAGTTTGCTTTAAGAAAATCATTTAAAGTTCTCTTTCAACATCAGAAAACAAAATTTACCAATATTCCACTTTTTAATTTTGTTTTAAAATGAATAAGACTGTTTCAAATAATTAATAAAACATATATATATGAAAAACTGTGCACTCGTTTATCCCCTCTAATATAATATAAGCAGCTTGGAACATGAAATTATCTGGTTTAACTTTGTGGCTCCAGAACTCCTAGCACTTTGCCTTGCACAGAGAAGGTAATCAATAAATGTTTCCTGATTAAGCACAATTCTAAACTCACTACTCACTACAGTGTTGACATTCCATAAATGCACTTAACTAAGAAATGAAACTAAATCTATTTCATACCTTCTTTTTTCTTTTTTTAAGGTTCTGAAAGCACTTTAAAATTTTCCACACTTATGGGTAATCAATATAAAGAATAATACTGGTAGTATGAATGAAAAATATTATTTGTATAAAATGTCTTTTTGTTTTGCATTCTGCATAAATGACATCCAACACATTTAAGAAATTTGTATCATAATGATGACATTAAACCATTGTGTGAGTTTTTTGTTCAAAGTAGTAGTTTATATTTTATTTGAAAATGAGTTCCTATATCCTAACATTGTGATATCCCTGTAGGCAATTTTTGTACTTATTCCACTGAAGTGTAATTGTGAATGCTAACTGTTAGCAGGTTGTAAAGATGAAAAGCTGTTGCTTTAAAACTATACAAGAAAAGCTGGTAGTTTTGCTTTATAGTTAGCATAGTCTTTATTGCATTTTGAAACCTCCTGCCTGATTGTATTACATACTGCATGATACTAGACTAGGGGATACCAATAGAGCCAACATATGACAGAGTCAAATTTGATTCAAATATGTATCCGGATGAAATCTGTATTCAATATTTTAAAATAGTTCTATGCTGGGAGATTACACTCCTTGGCTTAAGCATTCCTTTATTTGCTCACTTCATTGACATAATTGCAATCATCAACCAATCAAATAAATAATCAAATGAATAACACTATTGAGTAGCTTTTATGCACAAAGAACCATACAAGGAAAAGCGGTTAGGGTAAGCTTTCAGAGATGTCAAAAGGAGATCTTTGCTTTGTAGGAGCTTACAATTCTTTTCGAATAAATAACTGTAGTCTTGCCCTGAGATCAGAAAAAACAACTTTGTATCTCTGTGGTGGGTCCTGGGTCATCTATTCACTTTTGCTTTTGGTTACAGCTTGGAAATTTGAAAGAGTTTACTTCAGCTTTAGGAAATAAAATCCATTAAAAAAAAATAAAAAAGAAAAGAGAAATAAGAAAGATAAAAAGAGGGAGAATGAATTTGTGGATTTGGGGTCTTTGTGTCTATTTATCCTCAGTTTTCTCTAGCAGTGTATTAGGTTGGTGAGTATATATTAGGCTCCCAATACATTAGGTGCCCAATAGGAGCCTAATACAGCATGCTATTCACTGAAGAAGGAAACATATATTCAGCATATAATGTTGTCCTTGTCCTTAATTTGCAAGGACAATTTTATTTGAGCAACTCATTTCTTATTCAAAGAGATGCATCTTGCCAAACGCTTTCATTTTATGGATGAGAAAACATAGCTTTCTGTGAGGGCAGTGGGATGTGCAAGAAGGGTGGAGAGCTTCATTGCCAAAGGCCAGTATGCTGGACAGTCTCAAGTCTAAAATCCAGATCTTCTAACTCCTTATTATGGGCTCATCTTACTGTACAACACGTTTCATCCAAGACATTTTATTTACTTATAAAGTCACAGGAAAGTATCATGGATGAACTTTTTTGAAGCCCCACTATCCTTAGATCTGATATCATTTAAAAAGCAAACAAGACACACACACACACACACACACACACACACACACACACAGCCCATTCCTTAGCTTACTTAGCAAATTAGAACAAAGATTTGCCCAAAGTGAACAGCTGAAGAGATACACAAAGGATACACAGTGTGATGCACACAGAAAAGTACTGAGGTTCAGAGGAGGCACAGAGCTCCCTGGTTTGGGGCATTAGGGGAAGGGGATGGGATTCTTTCCCGAACTAAGTTTCAAAACCAAACCATCCAGCTGGGAGAACACTATTGTAGTGGGAAATCCTGATTATTTGTGTGGTATTTAGTCTGAACTCAGTAAAAATTAACCTTCTTAAAGTAAGATTCCCCTTCATGTTTGGAAGGCGATAGAACCTGATGAGCAGTAATAGTAGCTTTTTAAATTAATTCATTCCCATCATCTGCTTCCTAGAGTCACTACTGTCAAGGGAAGTTTTACATTTAACTATAGATCATCTGGACACCAGATTTCTTGAACACCAGATATCTGATAGCATTCATAGGCATCCATCAACATATAACTAAAAAGGAGGAGAAATAATTCTCCTTTTGCTGCAAGATTGCTTCAGATCATTTATTAATTTTATTAGTTTATCTTTCATTAGAAATGTAGGGTTAGGCCAGGTGCAGGGGCTCATACCTATAATCCTAGGCCACTTGAGGCCAAGAGTTCAAGACCATCCTGGGCAATATTGTAAGACCCCATCTCTAAAAAAAATTTAAAAAATTAGCTGGGCATGGTGATAGCTGAGTTGCTATCATAACTTTTGCTTTCAGTTAATCAATAAAATCAAAACTCAAACCAAGTGACCAGTAAAACCTGTTCAAAATTGAGACCCATCTTTGGCTACAAAAATATATCTTAACAAGGACCTGATTATTCAGGAGATAATTACAGAAATCAGTGGAATATAACCTAGAGCTCTAGAAATTATGATTCTATAAGTAGCATAATGTAAACAAGAAAGAAAATAATGAACAGTATGACGATTATAAAGTTTTACATGCATTAGCTCTACTGATTTGTGATATGGCATTCTTATATTTTTGATAGATAAGCAAACGTAGGCTCAACAAATTTATATCTTGGAAAAGGCATATTACTAGGAAGTGACCAAACCAGAAACAACTCTTTAATCAAAGTCCATTAATCTTATTTGTAAAATAAATTTCACTACCCATAGTTTTGGTTGAAAGAATTTCAGTGTATGGGTGATAAAATCAATGTGAAGAACACAGGAATGAAGCATTTCTAGATGTATGTACAAATCTGGGTTTAAATATTTGCATTGGAAATAAGAATCTGATCATCCCAAAGTGACAGACCATCTTCTGGATAGTGTTTACTCTCTATGACTCTAGCAAGCTGGTGCCACTGACGTCTTCTATTTACAAGCTCTGCTTCAACAAGCTTTTGAGTCTACTTATTTTTTTATTTTTTTAACATATTATGGATATATATATTTATGGGGTACAAAGTTATAATTTTTATTACAATCTGGAAATGGTTAAATCAAGCTAATTAACATTTATCACTTCAAATATTTGACAGTTTCGTAGTAAGAGCAAATTTATTTTTCCTTGAGTCAATTTAGAGCAGGAATGCAATTAATTTTACAGTCTTAGCCTATCAAGAAGTGAGGGTTCTGCCAAAGACCTGGTGGTGTCTTGAGAACTTGGAGAAAATCTGAATCCTATGTGTCCATAGGGTCAAGAACTGATCTTTCTCCTCGGCGTGATGCCAGTCACTACAAGTGAAGCCACATATATAATGGAAAACTGAACTGTATTGGAAGTCAGATGGCCTAGGTTTGAATTCTAGCTTATATAGTTACTAGCTATATGACCTAGAATAAGTTATTTGTGAAAAATAGGTATTGTGAATATAAGAGGTTTGCCACAGTTCTGAATACATAATAATTTCACAAAACATGCCTACTGTTTCTACTATTTAATTACCAACTGGATATGTGCCTCAGTTTATGTATTAAAAATACCTGTTTCCCCAAGTGATGCAGAATTTCTGGCATGGACTCCAATCTACTCGATGAATATGGTAAAATAAAAACTTCAGACAAATTAAATTTAACTGAGTTTGAGCAAAGAATTATTAGGTGGATAGCCAGGATCTCCGGCTCTTCTAGGGACAAGGGTGCCCTGTTTTGGTGCTGCCTCGGGCAATTGCCCCACCTGGGAAGAAGGATAAGGTCAGGCACTCCCTTTTGATGTTGCCCCACCCTTAATCCTATCCCAAGCAACTGCTACACCTGAGGAAGGAGGGAACGCTTTACCAATCTGGGAATTCCCCCAGCCTAGGCATACTAGGAAAAGTGACCTAGAGTAACCTAAGGCTAATTTATAGGTCATTTGCTTAAATCTACATTGTGGTTCATCCCCCCAGGCAGGGCTTTCAGAGAAGGAGCTCCAGCTGGCAAATGCAGATACAACATTGAGAACACCTGTAAATCATTTGGTAATAACCCACACCTCCCAAAAGCTCTTCCCAGGACCAGGCCAATAAAAGGAAACAACTGGATAATTCCCAGAGTCAGTCCTGTTTTACTTCATAATAAAAAGCTACTCGTAAAAAGCTACACAGTAGCTCACGTCTGTAATCCTAGCACTCTGGGAGGCCAAGGAAGGAAGATTGCTTGAGCTCAGGAGTTCGAGATTAGCCTAAGCAAGAGCCAGACCCTGTCTCTACTAAAAATAGAAAAAAATTAGCCAAACAACTAGAAATATTAAAAATTAGCTGCGCATGGTGACATGTGCTTGTAGTCCCAGCTACTTGGGAGGCTGAGGCAGGAGGATTGCTTAAGCCCAGGAGTTTGAGGTTGTTGTGAGCTAGGCTGATGCCACGGCACTCTAGACCCAGGTGACAGAGCAAGACTCTGTCTCAAAAAAAAAAAAAAAAAAAAAAGCTACTGATGTGAAACTGCTTCCTGCTTATGGTCACTCCATTGCACCAGCCCTGCTTGTGATTTTTTTCCATGCATGGAGCCAAAGAACTGGGATAGAAGTCTGCCAAGAGACTGGACCTGACACTTGTGTGTCTGGTCATTCTTCAGCCAAGAGCACATCAAGAACAGAGAGCAGGCCGGGCGCGGTGGCTCACGCCTGTAATCCTAGCACTCTGGGAGGCCGAGGCGGGTGGATCGCTCAAGGTCAAGAGTTCGAGACCAGCCTGAGCAATGAGCGAGACCCCGTCTCTACTAAAAAATAGAAAGAAATTAGCTGGCCAACTAAAATATATATAGAAAAAATTAGCCGGGCATGGTGGC
>JAQIFY010006168.1:0-10512 GCA_028533085.1 Varecia variegata
TATTGAGTGGATGGTGATAGGACTGGCTGGCTCTGACCGTGGACCATACATAAGTGAATATTTTAAATTTCTTTTAGTGAATATAGTCTCTTAAATATGTACAATTTCTAAACTAAAATTTGATTTATAGTATTAATTTGCTAGTAAATACTATTTAAAAAGTAAAACATTAAAGTGTATTAAACACCAGTCCAGCTACGATTACAGAATGAAATATTACAACTTGTATTGAAGTTTTGTTATATTTACAAAGCTGAGATTGTTAAACAATACAAAAGACTCTGTTAACCAACATTGATAGCAATGATTTTGATTTTGTAAAATAGAGACAAACACAATAGCGTCTGTATATCCTTTCAGAGATGGTTAATTTTCTGTCTAAGAATATCTGAAGCTCTCATAAAGGGCATAATTTTCTACAAAGCCTCTCAGAAAGGGGCTTAAAAACTGATTTTTGTTGACGAGGGAGTAGAGGATGATTGATGAGGAGGAGAATTCGGCTTAATAAATATGTTGTATACTTTGTATTAAATAGAATTAACCTAGCTGTGACCACTAGCTTTGTGGGACTTTATAACTGTGAAGTCTATTGGTGACCAGTAGCAGCACATTGTAATTTCATAAAGATCACACTTTGATTTTGATTAGAGCTGGTTAACAGTGCATTTTTTTTTCTTTTGTCTTTTACAAAATCAGCTCCATTTGCTGCTTGACTTCATCTCAGGTCTTTCTGATGCCACCACATCCAGCATAAAGGCAGCGTTGTGTGCTGGGGTAGCAGTTTCCCACAGAATTATAACACACCATGTAAACCTTTTCTTTATGTCCTTGGGTAATATCTTTGGCCTATGACTCTTGTTTAGAGTTTCTATGTACCAGCTATACTCATATTAGGCATTCTCTCAGTAAAGTTAACTATTACAGTTAAAATGGTGCCTAACATGTTAGGCATTGCAGTAAGCATCTTAGACTCCTTCTCATGTCTCTCTTATACAGATAATATTATGAGAGAGATAAAGTAATTTTTCCATGGTTGGCATTAGCTAATGAATATCAAAAGTGAGATTCAAACATAGATCTGATTCTAAACTCCATTCCTTTACCTCTTAACAATATGTTGCCTCTCAGCATGTACCAAGAGAAAAAGCCATGTGAGGATAGATGCAGCAAGAAGATAGTTGTCTGCAAGCTAAGAAGAAAGGCCTCACCAAAAATCAACCCTGATGGCACCTTGATCTTAAATTTCAGCCTCCAGAACTGTGAGACAATAAATATCTGTGGTTTAAGCCACAGACTAATACACTCTCTATTTCAAAATCTCTAGTGATGTGTCATGAGAATCAGGGCTTGTTAACGAAGATTTTCAAAGTGCCTTGAGCAACTTATAGGAAAACCATTATATTTGAACAAAAATAGTAAAATGTATGTGCCAAAAGGAAAGTTAAATTCAGTTAAAAATTTCCTTCTTTCAGAAAATAAACTATATTCTTAAAACACAGAGAAATGAGGTTTTGCTTACTGTATGAAAGGCTAACTAAGCAAACAAGGTGAAGTTCCTTAGAAGATTGTTGCAGGTCTCATTTGAAGGTAATTCCAGCGAACAGCCAATTCTGAGAAACACTGAAGTAAGGGGTCTTTTCACTCCAACACAGACATGTGCTTCTGCCACTGATGGTTATTGGAAAAAATGTGATTTTAAGAACCCATTTAAACAGTGCTTTTCAGACTTTGATGTGCACATAAATCATCTGGCAATCTTATTAAAAAGTAGATTCTGATTCATTAGTTTTTGAGTGAGGTCTGAAATTCTGTTTTCTAACAGGCTTTCTTGTGATGCCTTAAAGGTAATTGTTCTTCAACAGTCTGCAAATTTTTAGAAAATTAGCCTTGTTAATACGGTTGGTAAGACCGTGGAACTCCACAGAGCCAAGTTTGCAGATCCCTGAAATGCTAAGCACGTTCAAGCTTCTCCCGCACTCTGCCATCAACAGCACACATTACTACAGCCCATGCCCTTCTTAAAACCTGCCCTGCTGTAAGGATGTCCTGACAAACGGCTCAACTCCAGGAGAACTGCAACGCTGGTGTTCATACCATGCATTTGACTCATTCTACAGGCAGATTTGAAAATAAGGAATCTCAATTTGTAAAAATCAAGCCAGGAAAATCATACAATAAATTTAGTCTTTCTTATAGTTCACACATCAGTTCCTTGTTTTCCAATATATCTTCCTTCATTATCTACCAAAACCAAAAAATTCCTGGGTTTGTAAAAGATTATCACTGAATTATATTCTCAGACTATTCCTTTTTATAATTGTTTAGTAATTAATATAAGTGAGATTAAAGGAACTGGAAGAATAAGGAGGGTGGAATTTGTTTTTAAAGTAAATTTAAGTCTGCATACAGAAATTAGCATTCCTATTACACACAGACATGGGGCTGATAAATTTTCTAAGTAGTCCAGTTTTCATGGTTCAGAATTAAAAAAAAAAATAACAAAAATAAAGTCACATCATAGAATCTAGATGCTGGGGGCAGTCCTACTCAGATGTTAGTGTTCCTCAGAACCCCTGTGAAGTTTAACAATAGAGCAGATTTCAGGATGTGCATGAGGATATGTTATGTGCACTGTTGTTGCCAAACAATACAACAGCTGCAGAACTATTCAAGTCTTTGAATGATTACATATCAGGAAAACTGAATTGGTCGTTTGGTGTCAGCATATGCACAGATGAAGTGGCTGCCATGACTAGACAGCTTTCTGGTTTCACTACTCAGGTCAAGGAGGTCACTTCTGAATGTGAGTCTACGCACTGTCATCCATACAGAAATGCTGGCTACACAAAAATGTCACCTGAACTAAATGTTTTGCAGCATGTGATTAAAATCATCAACCACATTAAAGTACTTGTCCTTAACTCATACCTATTCACGCAGCTCTGTGAGGAGATGGACGCAGAGCACACACACATCTCTTATACACAGAAGTGAGGTGACTTTCTAAAGGTAGATCACTGGCCAGAGTTTTTGAGTTATGAGAGCCACTCCAGAGATTTCTTTTAGAGAAACAGTCACCACTAGCAGCACATTTCAATGACACAGAATGGGTCACAAAACTTGCTTACTTGTGTGACATATTCAACCTGCTCAATGAATTCAGTCTGTCACTTCAGGGGAGAATGACAGCTGTGTTCAAGTTGGCAGGTAAAGTGGCTGCATTCAAAGCCAAACTGGAATTATGGGGGTGTCAAGTGGACATTGGCATTTTTGACATGTTTCAAACATTAGCAGAGATTTTGAAAGAGGCTGAGCCAGGGCCTCTTCCTCCCAGCTGGGGCATGATCACCTATCTCAGCTTTCGCAAGAGTTTGAGCATTACTTCCCAAAAACAAAAGACCCGCACTGGGAAGGAATGGATCCACAACTCATTTGTGAATAAGCCAGGTGAATCCACTTTGTCAGTGCTAAGAGGATCAACTGCTTGAGATCACAAATGACGGTGGCTTTAAAACTATGTTTGAGACAACTTCAAATCTCCATATGTTCAGTATTAAAGTCAAGGTGGAATATCTTGAGATTGTCACAAAAGCACTGAAAAGCCTGCTTCCATTTCCAACATTGTGAAACAGGGTTTTCTGCAGTGACAGCAACCAAAATGAGATTACAGAGTAGACTGGACATAAGCAACACACTTCAGGTGTCACTGGCTCCCATCACCCCCAAATGGGACCGTCTAGTTGCAGGAAAACAAGCTCAGGGCTCCCACTGATTCTGCATTATGGTGAGTTGTATGATTATTTAATTATATATTACAACGTAATAATAACAGAAATAAAGTGCACAATAAATGTAATGCACTTGAATCATTCTGAAACCATGCCCCCTTCCCTCACCCCAGTTCATGGAAAAATTGTCTTCCAGGAAACCGGTCCCTGGGGCCAAAAAGCTTGGGAACCACTATTTTATAACATTTTAACTTGCTCGAGTTGACAAGATGAGCGATGTCAAGCTAACAGCTGAATGATGATCATTTTGTACTGGAAATAAGCCCAGTCTGAGCAGAAAATGAGAGAAAGAAGGATGTTTTACACGGATATAGTTGATATAGAAAAAAGTTGTAAAGATTAAAAGTCTCAACAAGAGCACAAAATTACTGGAGTAGGAGAACTAGAATACCAGAATTAGTAAGTTAACTGTTGGAAGTGGCAGTAAAAGTCTAAAGATTGAAATAAAAATTCTGGTGGTGCTCGAGTTTTTCATGATTATAATGTGATAGGACCACAGTGCTGGTAAGTGAGATAACGTGAAAGGAAAAAAATGCAAGTGAGGCCAAAGAATTAAGAAGCCAAGGCACTAAGTAGATCATCTAAGCAGATATTTGAGCCAGCAAGAACTGTTCCCGAGGAAGGGTGGTGAAGGACAGGAGCAAGTACTAAAGTCACCCTGCATGAAAATGGAGTGGCCCAGAGGTTGGCAGATGAAACTCAGAATGGGAGCTGGCGGGTGATAAAACTTGCTGGCGCCAACTTCAAAGAACCTGGTGTATTGGAATGAGAAGGATGGAGAGTGTTTGGGAACAGCAGTGGGGAGCAAGGAAGACACACCTTCCCCTCCTCGGAGCCCTGAGGTATGTGCAGGGAAAACCAAAACAAAACAAAATCTCTTTACTCCAGAGTCCTGCCAGGAGCGCAGCGTAAGCAGGGGACGGCAGATTTCATTCAACACAAGAAAGGAAAAAGGATGTTCGGGAAAGAAGTAACTGGAAAACAGAAGTTGGCTACTGATCTATTATTTGTTCCAAAGGGCACACTCGAAGAGATCTGGAGGGTGAGGATTAGTGACAGGTCAGATAGCCACTGTGGGGTGAGATCATAACCCCACCAGGAATATACTGGATGTGAAGACCCAGCCCACATCATATTTTGTCCATAGGTGACTGGAAGCAGAGTTTTACATAACACTTTCTCACTTAGTATACGACACACTCCCACCAGTTGTATTCCATTTATGTAAAAAGGAAATGCCATTTTGGACCCACTGAATCATCTTTAAGACCCACTAACCAATGTTTGAAAACAATTAGTTTTGCTCCTCGTTTTGCTTCAGATTTCTTTCTCAGAGAGGTTTCCCCGTCATTTTCCAAAGTGGCTTACCCGGTTATTTTCTATCTTCTTTCCATGTTTATTAGCTTCATGATGCTTCTAACTTAGAGTCATCCTGCTTGTCTGTCAAATTATTATTGTCTACATCCTCTATCTGTTCACCACCAGCATAGCACCTGGCACATTCCGTGCTCCACACAAATGGAGTGAATGGATGAATTATTAGGAATATCAATTCTAGGTGTTCTAGACTAGAAGATGTCTAAGTTGTCTCTACAATGGTTTTAAGCCTCTACTACTAAGCTTGCTAAATAAATATCCTTTACAAGGTGTCTAAGAGGTTTTCCTTTATCTTTTAGCTTAGACTATGTGTCAAAGAGTAAAGTGGAAAAGCAAAGCCTGCTAGATAGGCATCATTTGTCCTTCCAGAGTTACTTTCTTCCCCTTTCCACCTTGTTCTGTGACCCTTTGTTCATTGTTCTCTTCTCTGGCTTCCAGCTGGGTCTGGTCAATAAAGGCATCACCAGGAGATCCAGAACCAGGAGCTGGAGAACAGGTGGTTATTCCCCTACTCTCCCTCATGGGCTGGGGTTGCAGTGGCTGTGTTCTTCCATGGAAAGCTCTCTCGGGTTTTTGTAATGGCTCCGTCCCCTTGCCCTTTGAGACCTAGAGGAGGTAACAGTCCTTCTCCCACTCCCAGCCACAACCCTTGTTGCATTCCCTTCACTCTGCTCACTCCTTTCTAAATGGCTCCTTCGTTACACTCTTCCCAATCACCTCATTTGTTTCCTGCCTGGACCCTGATTGAAACAGGAATATTTTTATTTAAGATAATGCAATACCATCTTCAGTGCCTCTATGGTTTAAAAGTCATGCCAAGGGCATTTTGGAACAAGTTCATAGATGCCTAAGAAGATACATTCTCCACTCCCCACTTCTAAGCTCATGGAATTAAGAGGGTGTTTCATAGCTACACTAGGAGCAAACATTCCATTATCACCATGCCAGTGGCATTTCTTCAATGAAAAACATTATCAATCACCTTCTATGTGTCAAGTTATGCTAGGCACTAAAGACACAAGTTGTCAAATAGCTGTCTGTTCATAGTGTCAAGGAACTTAAGATGTTCTTATGGAAAATCCAACCTATGCTTGGTATTCAAAGCCAAATTAGGTTGAAATACAATAATATCCAATTTGAAAGCTCTTGAAAGAATGACTAAATATGTCAATACTAAAAAGTTTCAATTTGATAATTAGAAAATAGTATTTCAACAGATCAAATAAAAATAGTAACAGTGCTTTTTGAAGCTTACACATAACTGATATGAAATTTAAAAAAAGAATCAGAAAGAATATATGTACATATATAGATTTTTTTCCTTTGAGGAACTAAAGAGAAAAACACAGCTATACTTGTAAAACAGAAAGCGGTTACTGAGATTAATTTTGTAGAATTAGATAAGTCACTGTCTTCAGAGTAATATTCAAATATTCAGCACTTGCACTCCTGATTTAAGATCTACTGCACAAAGCAATTTTTATTAGGGCCCATTAAGTTTATTTTGTGGTATACACATCATTTTGATCTAAACAGCTTAGCTATAGTAAACTTTTCATCCTGCTAGACTCAAGGGAATACTGAATATGACTCATGAAAAAGAGTTTGAGATATGAAGGTGGCATTGAAGGTTTCCAAAGTAAACTTTAGTTTAGATTCAAGCCTTAGTGACCAGCTAACTTTCTATCAGGAGTGAAAAGGTAGGTTGTTAATTTAGTGCTCTTTCACGCTTGCCAAAATGTTTCTCCACATTCCCTTTTTGTGAAGTGAAGCCATTATTAACCCTTTGATATTTTTTAATAAATTGTTAAATTTGCATAGAAAATATGCAAAATCAAAAAGTATCCATATCATGAAAACTAAGGAATATTCAGTATCATTTTAAAAATCATTTAAAAAATCACCTTCAGATTAAAGTGATGTTGGATTTATTAAATTCCTGTTAACTCAGCACACAAAACCATTCCTTTTTTCCTGGATATTAGAAAAAGGTGCCAATTAAAATACAATAAACCTTGAAGTTGAGTGTGTCTCAGGATGGCTAAAATATTTGGTATGTGTTGTGTTGTCTAAATGTGTCCCCCAAAAGATGTGTAACTGTGAATGTGATCTTACTTGGAAATACAGGGTCTTCACAGATAAATCAAGTTAAGATGAGATCATACGGGATTAGGCTGAGTCCTAAATCCAATGGCTGATGCCTTTATAAGAAGAAAAGAATTTGGACACACACGCACAAACAGAAAAGGGGGACATGATGACCATGGAGGTGAGAATGGAGTGATGCAGCTATA
This sequence comes from Varecia variegata, assembly GCA_028533085.1. NCBI lineage: Eukaryota > Metazoa > Chordata > Mammalia > Primates > Lemuridae > Varecia > Varecia variegata. The sequence goes on from JAQIFY010006168.1 coordinate 7,460, forward strand.
AGCCTAGGAGCTGCAAAGATTGCTGCAACCACCAGAAGCTATTAAATAGCAAGAAGCAAGTAAGGATTCTTCCCTAGAAACTTCAGAAAGAGCACGGCCCTGCTGACAACTTCACATTGGACTTCTAGCCTCCAGCATTCTGTAGGATTAAATTTCTATTGTTTTAAGCCACTCAGTTTGTGGTACTCTGTTACAGCAGCCCTAGGAAATTAATATAGCATGCAAGGTTTTCACAGATGACCGTATCTTTCTCATTCATGGGTGTAGAAGGCCAATTACAAGTATTCAGTTAAAATAAGCAAGCAAAATTTATACATTTACAATCAAAGCATAAATGAGGCAATCTACAGCATCATGCCAGAGTAGCTAAAGAGTTCTGGAAGTTTCAGGACAAAACAATTATTGTATGTTCAGTTGGTGATTTAAGGCTATCTCTGAAATTGTAAAGAACATGCAGTTCCTTTTAAAATTTATTATTTTAAAAGATGTTAAACAGAGAGGCACTAATAGTATAGAATGTTCTGTTGTATGCTAGGCCCAGTGAGAGACATTTTGTTTTTAGTAGGTAATCTAATCCTTATAAAAACTCTGATATTGAAATGATAGTATCTTCATTTTCAAAATAATGACATTATAAAGAAGTTGAATAATTAAAAAGTGAATTCTCTAAGGTCATACAGTAGTAAGTAGTAGGGCTAAAATTTGAGCCCAAGTCTAAGGCAGATCTAGGTTTTGTGGGGCAATGCCTGCAGGTGGCAGGCATGACAAGTAAATCAGCATTAAGCGATTGCTGGATTGCATCCCATCGCCTTGACATGTACTTCAGTAGCAGGCTGCAGAACGTTCCATTGAGCATTCTGGAAAAGGGTCCTATGGAGCTTACAGAGGAGTTTCTGTTCTATTGACCAAAGAAGGACCTGGCAGGAACTGGGGAACAGAGAAGTCAAGTAGAGCTTCCTGGCAAACACAGCTCCAGGAGATAGCTTCAATGTTTGTGTTCATTTATTGGAAACTTTATTTGCAGTTTATGTATATGTATTTGTGTATTTATATACCATGCCCTTGTAGTACTTTCCCAGCTAGCTGCAGGGAGACTGTTCTAGCAATATATGCAGTGCTACATCATTTTTTTGAAATAATTTTCATGAAAAAGTTAAAATAGAAATAAACATTATTCAAAATTGTATAAGTAACATTTCATTTGTTAATGAGAGAAGATATTACATTATTTATTTATCATTTTAACATAATTTCTGAGTGGTTGTAAAAGATATGGCTTTAGTCTAGTGTGAAAAACCTCTTCTGATAATGGCACATTATGTAATTTGGACCAGTCAATGAAAGAGACCGAAATCAATAATTTTAAAATTTTTAAATATTTTTAAAAGTTGTTTTAAAGGCATCAAAAAACAAACTAATAACTTAGCATTTCTCCTCAGAATTTTATGAAGCCATTTTAATTAAAAAAATTTATAAAAAGAGTGCTATTAAGAGTAGCAAGCTCATTCTTATTAAAAATTAAGATATTTTCTATGAAAAGTTTGTAGAATTTAGTATTCAATGTTTTTCCTAACACTTTTTATGTTTTCTTATAATTATGAAATATAAGGAGAAGTGTTGAATGTTTCAACAAACTTGTATAGATGTTTTCCAACTACCCAGAGAGTCTTATGTATTTTTTATTTTATATTTGCAGCATGATCTATAAAGCATGAGAAGCACTTTCTAGAGCCTGGGTGGGGAACCTTTTCATGTTGGAAAGCCACATTCATTCAGCTGTAATCAAATAAGGCCACATTCAAGAAACTTCAATAGACATACTTAAAAATGTACATTATTTTGTAAAAATCTAACTACTAGGTACTTAATAAGTTCAAAAAATGAAAACTATAAGTTAATTTTAAAATTAACTAACCTTTTAAGGACTTTGTTGTGTCTGCTTTTTGTTGGAAAGCATTTGAATATTTGGTTGCAGCATGGAGGTCCACAGTTTCAGTTGATCCAAAAGATGGATATCAGTCATTTCTGACCTTAAGGGCGTTTTGATTTGGGTTAGGTAGAAGAATGTAGATTCATAGCAATAAGTGGTTGAAAAGCAAGAAAGTATTTTTGGTGCATGTTGCCAAAGGCATAGGTATTCTACTGCATTTTTCCATATTTCAATTGGATCTTTCTTAGTATCAAACAATGACTTTAAAATGTTACACACTGATAGCTCAATCAATTCCATCTGTAGTTCCTTAGGTGCCTTGGTGATATCAACTAGGTGAGGCTGAAATGCTAATTTGAGAGTGATGTCATGATTCTCAAAGTCAGTGAACCTTTCATTGTATTCTCCAATTAATAGGTCTATAACAGCTGAGTATTCTTCAAATGTTTTGCATATATCATCCTGTTCATCAATGACCTTTGATAACTGGGGAAAATGTTCATCCAAAATTTCCTTTTGAAGAAGTGTTTTGAAAAAAGATAGCTTTTTTTGAAATGCTTGGACTTTTTGCCACATATCATATATAGACTTAGTTTTACCTTGCAAAGAAATATTCAAGTCATTTTGCTTTGACATGCTGTCACACAGAAATGCCACATTCCTATAAAAATCTTCCTTCAATAATTCACATTGACGATTGTGTTCTTCATAAAATTTAACTATCTGTTCTCACAGATATAAAATTTTGACTAACACCTGTCTCTGCGATAGCCAGCACACTCTAGAATGATATAGCAAATCCACGCTGAATGCTTCATCCATCAACTTCAGCATGTTATAAAACTGACGATGTTGATACTGCATTGCATTTGCATGAATATAGTTAACAATACTTATAACTTGTTGCAAAGTGGCACTTAAAATAGTAGCCTTAGCACAGAGATTTTGCTGATGCAAGATACAATGGAAAGAAATGAAAGCATCTGGATCTGTTAATACTTTTTTTTAATTTGTGCAGTAAACCCTTCATGTTTCCCTGTCATGGAAGGTGCACCATCTGCACATACACTCACTAAATTTACCAAATTCAGTCCAACTTCACAACATTTATCTTGAAAGTTGT
>JAQIFY010006169.1:0-10512 GCA_028533085.1 Varecia variegata
GAGTTCGAGACCAGCCTGAGCAAGAGCGAGACCCTGTCTCTACTAAAAATAGAAAGAAATTATCTGGCCAACTAAAAATATATATAGAAAAAATTAGCCGGGCATGGTGGCACATGCCTGTAGTCCCAGCTACTCGGGAGGCTGAGGCAGAAGGATCGCTTAAGCCCAGGAGTTTGAGGTTGCTGTGAGCTAGGCTGACGCCACGGCACTCACTCTAGCCCGGGCAACAAAGTGAGACTCTGTCTCAAAAAAAAAAAAAAAAATCCAACAATCCAAAAGATGATTAGAAAGGTAAAAAAGAAACAGGCAGAACAAAAAAGGACTTAATAAGATGAAAACTTTAAAACCAATATACTTCACTAATTATATCAAATGTTAAATGTAATGGGCTAAGTGCTCTAGGTAAAACATAAAGAATGACAAACTGGATTTAAAAATCTCAACTAGAGTCTTGCTATGGTGTCTATGTGGTCCCTCCAAAATTCACATTGAAACTTAAATCCCATTGGGCTGGTATTACAGGTGGGGTTCTGGGAAGTGATTAAGTCACCCTCATAAATGGATTAATGCTCTCTTCAGAGAGTTTGCCCCTCTTGCCCTTCCTTCCCTTTCTGCCATGTGAGGACACAGGGCTCCTTCCCCTCTGGAGGATGCAGCAACAAGGCGCCATCTTGGAAAGTGACAGCAGTCCTTACCAGACACCACTAACAGTGGTGTCTTATCCTGGACTCCCCAGCCTCTAGAACTGTAAGAAATAAATTTCTGGCCGGGTATGGTGGCTCATGCCTATGATATTAGCTTTGGGAGGCCAAGGCAGAAGGATTGCTTGAGGCCAGGAGGATGAGATCAGCCTTGGCAACATAGCAAGACCATCTCTACAAAATAGAAAAAAATTAGCAAGGCATGGTGGTGTGCACCACCTGTAGTCCCAGCTACTTACGAGGCTATAGCAGGAAAACTGCTTGAGCCTAGAAGTTCGATGTTGCAGTGAGCTATGATGACACTACTGCACTCTAGCCCGGGCAACAGAGAGAGAGAGAGAGAGAGAGAAAGAGAAAGAGAGAGAGAGACCCTGTCCCACACCCCCACAAAAAGAAATTTCTGTTCTTTATCAATTACCCAGGTCTGTGGTGTTTTGTTAAAGCAGCACAAACGGACTAAGACAGTGCTGTTTAAGGATACAGAAACAGTAATGAAAACAGAAAAAGAACATGTAAAACAAAGCTGGTGTAGCAATATGAATTGTTAAGTCAAAAGGCAACGCTAGAAATAAAGGAATATATATTTCAATGATAGTCAATTCATTAGAAAGATACAAGATTGTATTCACCTAATGATGCAGCATCAAAATATACACAGCAAAAATTAACAGAATTCAGGAAGAAAAAGACCATCTATAATCACAATGGGAGATTTTAACACACTGGTCTCAGTAACAGAGGGGGAAAAAGCACAGAAAAAACTCAAAACGATATAAAAGACTTGAACAAAATGATGAACAAACTTGATCTAAATATAGAAAACAAGGCACCCAACTACTGCAGAATATGTGCTCTTTCCAATCACATATGAAATATTTATAGTAATTGACCATGTTGCTTCAGCCCAGGAGTTGAAGGTTGCTGTGAGCTAGGCTGACACCACGGCACTCTAGCCTGGGCAACAGAGTGAGACTCTGTCTCAAAAAAAATAAATAAATAAAATAAAACAAAAGAAAGTAGATATTTTAGTAATAAAGGACATGAAATAAAGACAAACGCTTACTTTTTATTCATATTGATTAGGAACTAATCAGTTTCTTACATTTTAAGTCAATACAGCTTTTTGTAGGCTAGTTTTAATTACAACCCTATTTTGTAACGTCATCACTTTAGAAAAAATAAATTCTAGGCAGTTATCTTGCAAATGACCTCCTGAAGAACCATTCCTTCACAAAATGAAGACCCAGATGAGGATTTAAAAACCATGGCAATGGAGTGAGCATGACTGGTCCTTGTGCCCAGAATGTTCTAGGGCTTTCATTATCAAAAGACTATTCATTTAAATATATATCAACATCTCTAACAAGCACTAGATTTATCAATGTGTGCTTATGAGCTATTTACCTTTTTCTCTCTCCTCATCACTAGCCATAGCTTCCCAATCATCCAATCCAGCATCCTCAGTTTCTTCTTCTTCTTCTGTAAATAAAAGTTTTCATTTAAGACACCAAAGTTATTTAGAAATATGAAGCTGCTTTTAGCAAAAAAGTAAAAAATTATGCTGTAACATAAAAAAAGAAATGTTTTAGGTATGCAAAAAAATATTTATGCAACTTTGTTATCTTTGGAACTCTTCTCAATAACCAGTATGTTATAATTTACTATTACTGAATGCTTCCATTTCCTACTACTTTGCATATACACTAAAACCCAGATTTTATATGAGATAATTAAAATATTAAAAATCCAGACATTTAAATGTCCCTTTAGATCTTAAAAAGGGTATATGAATGCACTCAGTTTTTTTTTTTAATTTCAGAATATTATGGGAGTCCAGCATATTTTGGTTATATAATTTGCTTTTGTACAGTGAGTCAAAGTTGTAAGTGTGCCCATCACCCAGATAAGTATGCATTGTACCCATTAGGTGTGAATTTACTCATCTTCACTACCCGCCTCCCACCTGCTTGATTTCCATTGAGTTTTACTTTCATATGGAATGCACTCAGTTCTTAAGGACAAATAAAATTTCACATACATCTTTTATCATTCAACTCATTCATACTTCACACACAGAATTTATTCCTTATTTTTGCTTTAACCTTTACAGATATATCAAAATACTACTAAAATTCCAAAGTTGAATGTACAAAGCTACCACCATCACTCCAATTCAAAACAATGACAGAATGCTGTGCTTATAACCCCAGAACAGTAAGAAAGGTAAATTTTTAATTATCTGAATGTTAAAAACTTAATACTTTCCTTAACAATGCTTCTCTTTACCAAAATCCAACCAGGAAAAACTACTATTAAGTGAAAGGAAGATGAGGGTGAGACATATAGTATTTGCTTACCTATAATAATAATTATTCATCAACAAATCTAGATAAGTTATCCTGAAGAGGAAATGAGACTCAGAAATAGGTACCTAAAACATCCATCTAAATTAGCAAATCTTTCTGGTGCTACAAATATGACCTAAAATAGTGATCTCCTATTAAGCATCAACCTGAATTTCTCTAACTTCAACATATCAACGCTAAGCTGAGCTCTACCCAGGTGAAATGATCCTATGCACTTAAAAAAAAAGAGGAGCAAAAGGAAAAGAACTATCAATGTATCGTTCACCTGTGTGAGTCAGTCTTGACATTCTCTAAGGCTGTTCCCACTCCTGATCCTATCTTCAAATACTGAAAATTCTCTTTAATACCTAACATATATTTAGCTAGCCCCTGGCTCTCTTGTCAATTATCTAGTCTTACGAATTAGAACAACGTTTAATCAAAAAAAAAAAAAAAAAAAAGGCAGAGATTTCCCCCAACCCTTCAAAACACAAATACCTCACAATGAGTAAGTAAATATAAATAGAAGCTGATCTCTAAAGGTTCTAAAATGCCAATTTAATGGTACTTTAAAAGTTCTAATTAAAAATGCTTCCAATTTGCTTCCAAAGCATTAAAAAAAACTTCAGGCCTTCTTTGAGATTTCTGACCCATAAATAAAACCATCAGAGAAAACCCAAAACCTTCTATCCTCTATACAAAACATTTTACTAGCACTACTGAAAAGAAAAAAACTGATTCAAAGTCTTACTTGGATACTTTTTCAAAGTGGAAATGAAAAGAAATAGTTTAGAGAAAAGAAAAAACTATGAAGAAAGAAGGCCATCAGCCAGATATTTATTTGGTTCCCCCAAACTATTTAATGGTAACTAAGACTACTTATAACATATCAACACTATTTAATAAGAATTAACTAATTAAACAATCAGCTACTGCTACTGGCCTGGTTCAACAGGGGGTGGTGTCTCTTCTTTTTCTGGTACTCCTTGTTCCACAACTTCCACAGTAGCACTTAATTCCACTGGTTCAGACACTAAAAAAAGGGCAGAAAAGAAGTTAATGATATTTTTCAGTGCACAATTTCTGCTAAGATACCCTATTAAGAACAATAAAAAAAAATCAGTATTGCACTCCTGTTTCTTCAGCAAGTTTAGAAAATGTTTAAATATCAGTCATATGTTTTATTTAGGAAACTACTCTTTCTGGTCAAGGACTAGAGTAGAAAATCACAGAAGGCTCAGAAGGAAAACCAAGAAAAAATAAGAATGATAGTTTTGCTTTTCAGAATTAACAACAGTTAGAGTATTCATGGGGTAGAACTCAGATTTTTCAAACTAAAGCATTTGTTCCACTGGCTTGTCATTTCAATCAGGTAAGAACAATGACAATAATAAAAAGTATTACAAATAAGTTTCAACATGTATTTTCAATTTATCTTTTTTAAAGACATACTCTTTTGAAGGTTGTAGGAAAAAGGCAAAAAATCAGAGGCTGTGTTATATACAAACCTTCTTTATTTTCTAGCTGCTGTGGTGTTTTTTTCTTCCTTTTATCTTCATAAATTGGCCTTTTCTTTGGCAAAGAGTCTTTTGATGGCACTTCAACACCTGAGGGGTAAAAATGGAACAATTCATGTTTAGGCCCAGCAAGGTGGCTCACACCTGTAATCCTAGCACTCTGGGAGGCCGAGGCGGGTGGACAGTTTGAGCTCAGGAGTTCCAGACCAGCCTGAGCAAGAGCAAGACCCTGTCTCTAATAAAAATAGAAAGAAATTATATGGACAGCTAAAAACATTATATAGAAAAATTAGCCGGGCATGGTGGCGCATGCCTGTAGTCCCTGCTACTCGGGAGGCTGAGGCAGGAGGATCGCTTGAGCCCAGGAGTTTGAGGTTGCTGTGAGCTAGGCTGACGCCACAGCGCTCTAGCCCGGACAACAGAGTGAGACTCTGTCTCAAAAAAAAAAAAAAAAAAAAAAAAAAGAAAAATTCAGGTTTATACTACTTGCATGTTCACCTATGATGTATTATTTAAAAAGATAACATTTCATTCACCTCGGAGACATATATCCTAAAATATAAAAGGACATTCATCGAAAAATCTGTGTCTTTTTTATATAAGGTATTTTAAAATTTACTTACAGAAAAATTCTTTTTTGATGTACAGTAATAATTTTGACAACCATCATCATGAAGATGCAGAACAGCCCCATTGCCTGTGCTTCTCCACATAGTCACGCCCTCCTCACATCCTTAGCCCTGGTAGCCACAGACCTGTTCTCCACCCCCCAAAATGTCACATAAGTGGAATCTTCAGTCTGGCTTCTGTCATCATAATGACGTTGAGAGTTGTCCACTTTGTTGTATGTTAGCAGTACTTTGTCTCTTTTTATTGCTGAGTAGCATTCCAATGTATGGCTGTACCACAGTTTGTTTATCCACGCAACAGCTGAAGAGTATGAGTTCTGTTTTTTGGCAATTATGAATAAACCAGGTATGAACATTTTAATACAGGTTCTTGCATGATCATCTCTTTTGGGCAAATATTTCAGAGTGGGAATGATGAGACATAAGGTGAATATGTACTAAATTTTATAAGCAGCTCCCAGCTGTTTTCCAAAGTGGCTTTACCATTTTGCATTCCCACCAATAACGTATGAGAGTTCCAACTGTTTTGCATCCTCACCAGCATGTGGTAAAAATAGGTTTCTTTTAGATTTATGTATTCTAATAGATGTGTAATGTTATCTCATTATAGTACTAATTTGAATTTCCCTGAATGACTAATGATATTGAGCATTCTTTCCATGTGTTTATAGCTTCTTGGTGAAAGTGTCAGTTCAAATCTTTTGCCCACTGTTAAATGGACTTATTGGTTTTCTTATTGCAGAATTCCCAGTTCTTTATATATTTTAGATATTAATCCTTTGTCAGATGTGTGATTTAGAGGTACTGTCTTTAAATTCTCTTGATGTTATCTTTTGCAGAGAATGTTTTGAACTGGAAAAAATTTATCATTTTTCCCTTTATGGATTATACTTTTAGAGTCATATCTAAGCACTCTTGCCTAATACAAAGTCACAAAGATTTCCCCTATGTTTTCCTCTAAAATTGTTACAGTTGTATATTTTATATTTAGATCTAAGACCCATTTTGAGTCAATTTTTATATAAGTGGGGATTAAGACTAGGTTTTTTGCATACAGATGTCCAATTCTTCTAGTACCATTTGTTACAAAGACAGTATTTTATCCACTTAATTACCTTTTACCTATATATTGATCATATAGAGACTGTTTTGTTCTATTGATCTATTTGTCTATATCCTTTTGCCAATATCACACTGTATTGATTCCTGTAGTTTATAATAATAACTGTTGAAATCAGGTATTATGAATCTTCTAAGTTTCTTCTCCTTTTTCAAAAATATTCTGGCCATTCTAACTCCTTGGTCTTTTCACATACATTTCATAAATAGCTTATAGATATCCACAAAATATCATGCTTTAATTTTGATTGGGATTGCATTGAATCTACAGATCAGTTTGGGAGAAATAGTTAACAATACTGAGTCTTACAACCCATGAACACAGTATCTGTCCATTTATATAGGTTGTCTTTGATTTTTTTCATTAGTGTTTTACAGTTTTCTCACATAAATCCTACAAATATTAGATTTCTAACTATTTCAATTTTTCTTTTGGGGGGATTGCTACTATAAATATTATTACTTTACTTTTTATTTTAAGCTGTTAATTGCTAGCATGCAGAAATAGAGCTGACATTTGCATACTGGCCTTTATCTATAACCTTGTTAGTCTCACTTATTAGCTTTAGGGGTTTTTTTGGGGGGGGTGGACGAGAGGAGATGCCATGGAATTTTCTATATAGCCAATTGTCATCTGTGAATAGACCCTCTTTCTCCAGCTCTCTCCTCTCTGTAGTTTCCCCTATATACTCTGGCTCCCAGAAGCCCCCTTTTCTGGTCACTCTGGCCTAAAAGATGAAGTTCTGTCAGAGTTTTATATTCCAAGCTTATTGTGAAAATTCACAATGTTACTGTCAAGTTTCACACAAAATTTGGCCAAAGTAGCAAAAGAAAAAAAAGGGGAGTCCCCTCAACTGTTTCAGACATCACAGACCCCTATTGAGGCTCCTCCAAAGTGAAGTAACCAAATCAGTGTACCATACCAATGGTATAAAAACTATTTACGCAACAATGTATTCAACTAAAAATGAACAAAATAATTTAAAAATTTTACAGCTGAAACGATAGAAATTATGGAGCTCTTCTCCTCATATCCCCCAAAGAGTCCACAAAAACCTCCACTTGGAGTTTTGGAATCATTATGTACAGTCATCCCTAGGTATCTGTGGGGGGTTGGTTCTAGGACCCCAGGCCCCATGGATACCAAAATCCATAGACGCTCAAGTCCCTTATACAAAATGGTGTAGTATTTGTATATAACCTACGTACATCCTCCTGTATACTTTAAATCATCTCTAGATTATTTATAATGCCTACCTAATACAATGTAAATGCTATGTTAACAGTTGTTATACTATATTGTTTACAAAATTAGAAAAACAGTCTGTACATGTTTAGTACAGATGCAACTACCCATTTTTCCCCCAAATATTTTCAATCTGCGGTTGGTTGAATCCATGAACACAGAATCCATGGATACTGACTATACCATAAATTTCAGGCTATGAATGACTGAAATAGAACACAATAGTAGAAAAGCCAACACGAGGCCACAGTTGAGAGAAGCCTTTAACCTGTCCTGTCCTTTCATCATATATGCCCCTAAAAATCTCACAGGAATACCAAGAAGACAAAAGTAGGTTCTAAATTAACACCTATTCTTCCAAACACTTCCTCAGTAATAATGCAAAATTTGCCACCATTTATATATCTCCTGATCATAATTTCGATTAATCAGCTATATCAGGCCTGAGCACTCAAATTTAAGGACTAAAGTGACAAGACATTTTGCCTACAGGCAAATAAATAGCATCAGGTAACCTGTTGCACATTTCAGAGTAATATGTTGATTTCTGTTTACCGAAAGATTTTGGTCTTTGAAAGATATGGTGAAACATGACACTCACAAGTAAAATGCTTTCTTTGTGGTGAACTCACAAAATGAAATGAAAATAAGTTTAAAGTATACAGTAGGCAGAATAATAACTAGTAATAATAATTCCTAGAACATGTGCCATTACTTAACATGGCAAAAAGAACATTACAGATGTGATTAAGGACCTTGAGATAGGGAAATTATCCTGGGTTATCCAGATGGGTCCAACCTAATCACAATTCCCTAAAAGCAAAGAACCTTCCCTGAGATAGAAGCTGAGGTCAGAGGAAGATATGACTATGGAATTCCATGGTCAGAATGATGCGATGTTGCTGGCTTTGAAGACAGAGGAAGGAAGTCAGGGGCCAAGGAATGTGGGTGGCCTCTAGAAGCTGCAAAAGACAAGAGAATGGATTCTCTCCTGGAGCCCCCAGAAAGAAATGAAGTCCTGCCAACACCTCAGCCCAGTAAGACCAGGGACAGACTTTTCATCTACAGAACTGTAAAGTAACAAATTTGTGTTAAGTCACTAGATGTATGGTAATTTGTTGCAGTAGCAATAGAAAATTAATACAAAGTATAACAAATTTTATTACAAAACAGTTAATAATTCTGTTCAACTATGGCCAGCTTGATAGCCAGTTAAAAGCACAGAGCCATGCGTGTTAATGCATGCCTATAATCCCAGGTACTCAAGAGGCTGAGGGAGGTGGTTCACTTGAGCACAGGAACTCAAGGCTATGATCACGCCTATGAATAGCCACTGCACTCTAGCCTGGGCAACATAGTGAGAGAGACCCTGTTTCTTTAAAAAAAAAAAAAAGCAAATACAAGTAAGAGTCAATTAATAAAGACACTTATCCAAAATGAAAACCATTACTATCAAGTTAATAATTTGTTTTTGTTTGAACTGATGGTTCATATCTAATTTTGAATATTCATTTTAATATTTTCTAATAAAGAGAACAAATAAATATTGTCAAATTAAGACATGGCAGAAAAACCAGAGTCAAATTTGATTTGCAAGTAACATTACTAAGTCTGAGGAAAATACATCTTTCTTAATGAACAGTTAATGGCAGATGGGGTGCGGTGGCTCATGCCTGTAATCCTAGCACTGTGAGAGGATGGCTTGAGGTCAGGAGTTGGAGACCAGCCTAAGCAAGAGCAGGACCTCATCTACTAAAAATGGAAAAAATTAGCCAGGTGTGGTGGTACATGCCTGTATAGTCCCAGCTACTTGGGAGGCTGAGGCAGGAGGATTGCCTGAGCCCAGGAGTTTGAGGTTGCAGCGAGCTATGATGGCACCACTGCACTCTAGCCAGGGCAACAGAGTAAGACTCTGTCTCAAAACAAACAAAAAACAGAAGTATAGAGCTACAACTGGAATGGCTATTACAATCCCTCCTCTCCATTCCTATAACAAACTCCTAAGAGAGTTAACTCATCACCCCTGTTGGGTTAGACACAGTATCTCACTATGGGCAGAAGTTTTATAAGAAAGAAAACAGTAGGAACTATATACTGTGGGGTTTTGAATGAAGTCACTAATAATGGAAAATGACTAAAAATGTTCTTAACTTTAAAATATGAATGTCTGGATGTGTGTGTGTATGTATGTGCTGAAGACTGGCTAGAATTGTAAAACCAGAGCCATGACTCCGTAAGACAAATACATTAAATAAACAAACAAACCAAAGAAAGAGTATAAAGCCAGCTAAGAATGTAGAGAGAATCAGGTTGACTAGTTTCCTCTGCCTAGCAGTCTACACCTACTAAGTAAAAAACACAGGCTTGAGGGGAAACTGTAGGCTGGATGACCTGAAGGGTGGTCCCAGCAACACCCAGACTTAATTAATTGACTGTTCCTCTAGTCGGGGATTCTTAAATAAACTGATATATTTGTAATCAACGCCAAGATTTATATGTGTTCAGGCATTTCATTCACCTTGCAAACTGAGACATCAAAATCAAGTTCTTAAAGAAGGTCTTTGCCTGAAATGAGCTTAATCAAAATTATAAAGTACCCACTATTTGCTTAGTAGTCACAGGATAAAGAATGTCTAGGCTCGGCGCGGTGGCTCACGCCTGTAATCCTAGCACTCTGGGAGGCCGAGGTGAGTGGATCCTTTAAGCTCATGAGTTTGAGACCAGCCTGAGCAAGAGCGAGACCCCGTCTGCACTAAAAATAGAAAGAAATTATATGGACAGCTAAAATATATACAGAAAAATTATCCAGGCATGGTGGCGCATGCCTGTAGTCCCAGCTACTTGGGAGGCTGATGCAGAAGGATCGCTTAAGCCCAGGTAGGTTGCTGTGAGCTAGGCTGACGCCAGGGCACTCTAGCCCAGGCACCAGAGTGAGACTCTGTCCCCCCCCCCCCC
>JAQIFY010000617.1:0-14916 GCA_028533085.1 Varecia variegata
GTGGGGAAAATGAACAGATTAGATTGAAAAATGCCTGATACAAAGATTAAGACTAGAATTTCAATGCGCATATGTACATAAGGAAAGGTTAACAGCTAGTGAACTGTGAGAGACTGTCTATGGAGTAAAGTTCCATGCTGAAAGTGGAGGTGACTTTCTGAGACAGGAGTTCTCATACTTGACAGCATCTGAAAACCCCTGAGGGATTGTTGAAACACACATTGCCGGGCCCCACCCCAAAATCACTGATCCAGTAGGTTTGAAGTGGAGACCAAGGATTTGCATTTTTTACTAGGTCCCAGGTGCTGTTCCAAGAGCTGTCCTAGGAACCACAGTTTTTGAAAAACTGCTCTAAGAGACAGCAGAAGGAACCAAGTCAGAATCCCAGAGTGTATAACTCTAAAAGGGAGTCTCCTGAAAACTAACCAGTTTTTGATGGTAGCACAGGCTCATCTTCTACCAATCCTAAATCCATCTTCACCTGTAGTCTACTAAGCAAGGGCCACAGTTTCATGCTAGGATAATCTAAGCTGACAGCTATTGATGTGATGTCCTTCTTCTTGACATCTGTGTCTATATTGCCTTATACATGATTTTCTTCAGATGTAGCGTTTTTGGTAACTAATTGCTCTGATGACGCAGTGACTTTTCATTCATTTCATATGAAAGTCGATATTCCACTCCAATGGAACCCCAGTAAACACTTAGAGACATAAACACCAGAGGCAAGTTTCTCCTGGCAAATTAGTTTGATTTTCCACCATAAATTGATATCAACTTCTCACTTGTATGCTCCCTAGAGCACAATGTCAGCCTCTTTCACATCGGTCAGCTGAGATTCACGCCCTGGAGTACCATCCTCTGTTCTGGTCTCGGCTAACACTCACTTGCCTCTGAAACCTTTGCTTACTAGTGCCCCAAGTTCCTACTTCTTTAATAATACACCAACAACTCTGCTCACCAGATGCACACACAAACACCTCATTTGCCTGGAGTCTTTGAGGATGTTGCTTTAATGAATTCCTCAGTTACTGAAGGCTATTCTTAAAATTTTTTTCTATAATAACTTTTGTACTAATGTAGAAGTTTGGCTGAAAGCATTTCTTGATAATCAGGTTAATCCTAATAAACCTCTATCTTAGTAGTTTATTCCTATTGTTTTATTAAAAAGACCATTCAGATTTTTAAGATAATATACTAAATGGCTCCAGGCCAAGACTGATTTCTGAGTACTTGGGTCTTTTAATCATTAATGTTTCATTTTGAACTACTTTGACACAGATAAGAAAGTTTCGGTCTTATATCCCTCTTATGTCTGGCAATGCACTCAACTCTTTCTTAAATAAATTCACTCCACCCAGTGTACAGTATAACATGGCAAGATATATATAAAGTGCTTCTCCTAATGCTAAGTCTTACATAACTGTGGTATAATGACCAGGAAGAGGAAATTAACATTGGCACCATTTTATAACTAAATTTCAGATCTTATTGGAATTTCATTAATTTTTACGCCAGTGTTCTTTTGTTTACCAGGACTCTACATAAGATCCCACACTACAATTAATGCTTACTTCTCCTTAGTATCTTCCCGTCTCTAACAGCTTTTTAGAGTTTTTTTGTTTTTCATGACCTTGACACTTTTGAACACTTAGTATGGATGTAAAGAAAACCCAAACACAAACACTAATAAACTAACCTGAATTCTGTTGACAATCTGACTCAAAGAGAAAAAGTTGTCAAAAAATAAAAAAGCAGGGCTAGGGAATAAGATCTAATTTAGTTATCTTTTAAGCAAAACTGGGCTGTGCTTGGTGATATACCTAGAAATCTTGGGTCAAGTATAAGTCTTACCATAGGTGTCACTGGAAAAAGCTTTTAAGAAAAATTATTATTATTTTTATTTCAGCATATTACAGTGGTACCAATGTTTAGGTTACATATATTACCTTTGCCCCACCCAAGTCAGAGCTTCAAGCTTGTCCATCCCCTCTACCCTCCTCCCATCTGCCTGACACCTGATGAATGTTACTACTATATGTGAACATAAGTGTTGATCAGTTAATACCAATTTGATAGAGGGTATATGTAGTGCTTGTTTTTTCCATTCTTGTGATACTTCACTAAGTAGAATGAGCTTCAGCTCTGTCCAGGATAATACAAGAAGTGCTAGATCACCATTGTTTTTTGTGACTGAGTAGTACGCCATGATATACATATACCACATTTTATTAATTTACTCATGTATTGATGGGCACTTGGGTTTTTTCCACATCTTTGCAATTGTGAATTGTGCTGCTATAAACATTCCAGTGCAGATGTCTTTTTTATAGAATATCTTTTTTTCCTTTGGGTAGATGCCCATTAATGGGATTGCTGGATCAAATGGTAGTTCTACTTGTAGCTCTTTAAGGTATCTCCATATTACTTTCCACAGAGATTGTACTAGTTTGCAGTCCCACCAGCACTGTATGAGTGTTCCTATCTCTCCACATCCATGCCAACATTTACTGTATTGAGACTTTTTGATAAAAGTCATTCTAACTGGAGTTAAGTGATATCTCATTGTGGTTTTGATTTGAATTTCCCTGATGATTAGAGACGTTGAGCATTTTTTCATGTTTATTGGCCATTAGTCTGTCTTCTTTTGAAAAGCTTCTGTTCATGTCCTTTGCCCACTTTTTGATAGGGTTATTTTTTTTTTCTTGCTGATTTTCCTGAGTTCTATGTAGATTCTAGTTTTCAGTCCTTTATCAGCTGTGTAGCATGTGAATATTTTCTCCCATTCTGTAAGTTGTCTGTTTGCTTTTGTGATAGTTTTCTTGGCTGTACAGAAGCTTTTTAAATTGGTCAGGTCCCATTTGTTTATTTTTGTTGTTGCTGTGATTGCCTTTGGAGTCTTCTACATAAATTCTTTGCCTAGACCAATGTATATAAGAGTTTTTCCAACATATTCTTCTAGAATTCTTATAGTTTCTTGCCTTAGGTTTAAGTCTGTTATCCACTGTGAGTTGATTTTTTTGAGAGGTGAGAGGTGTGGATCCTGTTTCAATCTTCTACATGTGGCTATCCAATTTTCCCTCCACGATTTATTGAATAAAGATTGTTTTTCCCAGTGTATGTTTTTGTCTGCTTTGTCAAGGATTAGATGGCTATATGAGGATGGTTTTATATCTGGGTTCTCAGTTCTGTCCCATTGGTCTATGTCTCTGTTCTTGTGCCAGTACCATGCTGTTTTAGTTACTATAGCCTTGTAGTATAGCTTGAAGTCTGGTAAATTGATGTCTCCCAATTTGTTCTTTTTGCTTAAGATTGCTTTTACTATACTACGGGGTCTTCTCTGGTTCCATACAAAGCATAGAATTATTTTTTTCTAGATCTGTGAAAAATGATGTTGGTATTTTAATAGGGATTGCATAGAATTTGTAGATCACTTTGGGTAGTACAGACATTTTAACCATGTTAATTTTGCTGACCCATGAACATGGTATGGTTTGCCACCTGTTTATGTCCTCTGCTATTTCCTTCCTCAGTATTTTGTAGTTCTCCCTGTAGAGGTCTTTGACCTCCTTAGTTAAATATATTCCTAGGAAAAAGCTTTTGTGATTTCTGTCATCAATCTTTTGTTTCTCATTTCTGCTGTAGTTAATCCAAACAAAATGAGTGATAAATAAGTAGATAACAATCAAAGACACTTACAAGTTAAATTGGTGTTGCTTTATTTTACTGTCGTAATAAAATTAACATTTTTTTCATTTTTAAATTTAAGAACTTTTTGTATTTTAGAGCCAGTATTCACATTCATATTAAAATGTCTGATAAAAAATGCCAATGTTTAAAGGGCATATTTCTGGGATTAAGTATAGGAGTAACTTAAGGTAATATGGAGTGTGTTCTCTATTATAGTCAATTTGTAACTCAATTTGGTTCCAAAAATATGTGTCTTTGTAAAAATAAAATAAATCCTCAAATATAATGACTATATGTAATGCAAAAATGAAGAAAGGTCAATATATAAGGTCAGTATAGAACTTTTATACTATACGCTGATCCCTTTTGATACTATAGAAATGATTTAGGATGATGCTACATGATAAATTCAGGGATAATATATTTTTTATGTGAGTCAAGAGTAAATTTTACCCCACATTCTGATTTTTTTCAACCAACACAAAGATAGCTCTCAACTCATACTCTTCAAGGTGTGAGAATTATCATCTCAGGCATGTTTTAAGTCTACTCCTCTCTTCCTTGCTATTGCAGTGGTCTAGAAACATACAAAAACATCTGTGATATGAAAAGAAATAAGAGAAGGACCTTTACCATTCCCTGCAGCAGGAGAGCCCCTACAATGCTCATTGCCCACACCAAGGGGTCTATTGAAGACAAGCAGCTTGGCTCTGAAAGTGTCAGTTTTGGAAGCATCATCACCTTATGTCCAAACTCCCTAGATGCATCATATAGCTATTGCTCTCCAAAGTCCTGTCACCTCTCACCTGGGTGCTACAAGGTGCTGCAGTGCTACTTCTGACATAGGCTTTCTTAACTCCTGTGTCTTTTCCACATGAAGGAGTCTTCCCTACACTCAGGGTCAGCCACTGTCATTTTCACATCTCCAATTATGCCCTTTCATTCTCTCCTCTTCACAAAACATGTCTTAACTTAAAAGGTATATTTGAATTTTATTTTGATATGATAGAAATGTTGTAAATACCATAGCAACATTGTTTGCAATTTCAGAAAATGTAAAATATCCAACAGAATGACCATATCTGAATAGACTAAGTCCAATGAAGATAAATCATACAGTTAATTAAAAAGGGTTATAGAAGAATATGAAATGGTGCAAAAATGTACAATATATATTGTTTAGTGAAAATATCTTACATCTTAAACATCCACCAAGATCTGTCCTCTCAATAAACTATTAAACATGAAGCTGTTGTCTTATTCCCAGGCTGTGGTTGGGGAATGATGTGCTAAACTCAATCCATTTTTTTTGTCTCATAACATAAATGTGTCTTCAAAGCTTAAATTATGTTATTAAGAGTACGAAGTATGTTAATTATATTAGTGCTTGATAGCTGCCATAGGTAAAAGCTTTTAAAAAAAGGGTGTGAGTTTTAAACTACCAAATCTATATAGAAGGAAAAAGAGTATCATATGTTAAATTATCAAATTTTCAGTTAGGGTGAAAAAAGAAGGGAAGATAGAAAGAAAGCATGATATTATAGGGTGAGAAGTTAATGGGCATATTATTATTACAGATTTCATCAAATATATTTAAGACAAAAACAGCTGATACCTCCAAATCACTAAAGATAAGCTGTCCCATATTGAATGTTTTTTTGTGTTAACATTTAATAATGTTTTAATTTTATGGATAAGTCAGTCACTGATTTATCTGCATCAGGTTTGGCAAGTATGTGAAACACCTGCCACAGCCACGCACACTTGCCACAGAAACCATGCTGACTGATCACAGCAGTCTGCAGCACTGAATCCTAAGGAACTCCTAAAATCTTTTCAACATAATGCTCCAAACACCCACCATTGATGGATTAGAGCCAATAATTGACCCTCCTAGATCTCTATGTTTTTCTTTAAGTAAGTTTCATCCCTTTAGTTTACATTTTTTGCACTGGCACCATATTACTTAGGGTAGATTAGACTGCTATAAGAAATATACTCATAAATATATGTTGTTGGAATGCAATAGATGTTTCTTTCTTTTTTATGCAACAGTCTAAGATTCTTAGTTTTGGTTGACAGGAGGCACTCATCCACATTAATATGCAATGACCCGAGCACCTTACACCTTGTGGCACTGTCTTATTGCTATTGCATGATTATCATATTTATCCAGCCTGCAAAAGAGAAGAGAGAACTTAGAGGAGGCAAACATCCCTCTTAAAAGTCTTGTCTCAGGAAGGATTCACATGACTTCGTCTCACATTGTATTGATAAGATTTTGTCATGTGGACTCACTACTTCAAGAGAGCTTAGAAAAGATATTTAAGCCTTGAGTCCCAATATAATTCTGGGCAATTGTATCTACAAGAGGAAAACACAGATGTGGGTGCAGGGACAGTAATCTCTATAGCAGGCACCACTCTTCTCTGATAGCAGTTGCTGGAATTTCGAGCACTAATTTCAGAAGACAGCAGTGCATCTCCATCTTATTGGTGTGTGGTTGTGGTTTTAGGGTCTAGATAACTGTGTAGGATCTAGATAACTGAGAAGCAAGCACAGGGACATATTTGAAGATATGCAAAAAATAACAATAAATATATCTTTTTATTCAAGGAAATATACCAATGTTCACTGTGCTATAGAGTCAAAATTTCACACTTGAATACATGGAAAGAATAATTATTTTCTAAAAATTATGTTAAAATTAAACTGTCAAATTTGCATTAAAATATTTAGACATTTATAAAAATAAGAAAAATTGTTGATTTCTATAACTTAGATTTTATATTTTTTTACATTTTTACCTATTGTTGAATGACATTTTATCACTGCTTGCAATAGGAGTAAATTCAAAGGAAAGAAAAATGTATTATATACTAGTCCCACCTCCCTTGTATGAAGTTTCACTCTCTGAAGTTTAAGTTACACATGGTAAGATGCATTACAATAATACTAAATAAAAAATTCCATAAATAAAATTCATAATTCATTCCATAAAAAAAATTCATAAGTGTTTAATGGCATGCCATTCTGAGTAGCATGATGAAATCTCACACTGTCCTGCTCTATCCCACTGGGAACGTGAATCATCCCCTTTGTCCAGCATATCCATGCTGTACATACTACCCACCCATTAGTCACTTAGTAGCCATCTCAGTTATCAGACATAAAAAAAATAATACATATAAGGGTCAGCAGTTTCAGGTATCCACTGGGGGGCCTGGAACATCCCCATGGATAAGGGGAGACTACTATATTTGTGTTAATACATGTTAGAAACTCCAAACCATAAAATATCTCTTATTTTCCAGTTTTGATTCTGTATGTCCTAATATTGGCATCTCAGGATCATAGAGTGAGGCAGATGTGATGACATTTTCAAAGCCAAGAAAGTCATTATCTGAGAAACAATAATATGGGAGTCCAAAAATAATTATAAATACATGTGTCATCTGGCCTGTATGGGCAAAAGAGGGCTGCAAAGTGATACAGAATCAGTATATCATTTGTTCAAGTTCCTTAAGATCTCCCCAGTGTTGGGCTACAAGTGTGCATAGAATTAGACACAATACAAATAGCACCTTAAAGTGTTTCCTCATTCCATTTTCCTCTCTCAGGACTTCAATTCGCTTTGTGAAATACAAACACAAATACACACACAATCAAATGCAGTCCAAGTTTTATAGCAGATAATAGTATACATTGAGAAATTCAGTTATTAATATGTCATTGGACATAGAATTAGAAAACCACCAGAACATTCCAAAACGGAGCTCTATCATTAATCTTCCGTTTGCCCATTACCATAAAAAGTTTTTCTCATCCAGTAGAAAAATCTAAATTTTTAAGACTCTCAAAAATGAAATAGTAAACATTTTTTAACCTGTTGGTCTCCAATATTTCATTACAACTATAACCAATGACAATATTTATTAGAATTATAAAATAATCTACACAAAAGGAATGTTGTGAGAACTGTAAGTATATAAAAGCTTAGACCAGTATCTGGCTGGCATACAGAAGGCACTTGATAAATGTGAGCAGCTGTGAAATATGGGAAAATATTTATAAAAATGAGATTACTATACTAGCTTTTATTTTCAGATGTTAAGAACATATAGGCAAACTCCAATATTTGTTTTCAGAAGAGCAATATGAATGATAACTCACTTACAAGTGGTTCCCTATTTCTGTTTGCTACACCAGTGCCTTCTTGGGAAATGAAATACACACCCCCTACACTTAGCACACGAGAGCTCTGCCAGCACGGAACACATTAAGCTTCATCAAAATGCTTTTGGAGTCCATGAAATGCTCTGTTACAAGGAAGCCACACTAGAACCAATTATTAAGTGACTGGAGAGATAAATGTAGCTATTAATACTGCACACCTGCCGTTCTTCCCTCTGCACTTTGATCTAACAGATGATGATTTGTAATGGCACAACCTCAACACCCTCCCACCTGTAGTTTATTAGGAAATCAGCCAAGTCACAGTATTGCTTAGCTACCAGCAGCAGGGAGGTAGACATGCCAAGAGTCAATTTTTGTCATTTCACAGGTGACACCTTCATCCAGAAATCACCCTCAGCACCTGCGCTGCCCTCATCGACACAGGACTTGGCCAGTGATATGCAAATAAAGCATCCCAGTGGGCAGATGCCTCTTCCTATTAAAGACTCTGGCTTTATGGATTATTGTATAATTTTTGAAAGAGATGTAAGAATGAATTATTCTTGCACAGTGTGTGTTTGCCCAGTTTATGCTTAAGGAGAGTAAAGCACATTATGTATCTTTCCTTAGTGTTTTTTACACACTGTTTGAACTTCATATAAAGGTGGAGCCTTTGGAGAGATTTTTTTTTAAACACAACCATATAACTACTTATTCAGCTGTAAGAGAGAAGCTATTAGATTGTATCTGCATTAAACAATGTGATAAAAAATAAAATCATTGCAGGACAAAAATTTCAACTGTCAGGAAGGTTTTTGCCTTGACTTGTCAGTTTCATTTATTGGATTGTAATCTGGCTTTATTTGCATCAAAATACTGTCACCATAAAATATCGATATAGAAGCAGAGAATTTTTATGGTTATTTCTTTAATATTTTGTTATCAAAGAATGCATGTAAGAATTCAGAAACAGTGCATGAAGAAACACGAGGAGCAAAAAATAAATCATTTCAAAGCAAAACTAGACTTTAAAGTCTACTTTGTCTGTTCTAGGGTGCCTGTTCATATTTTATGAAAATTTAACATATACTCAATGAGTGTCTCTGTGGCAACCAAAATAGATTTAAACTAAGTGATATGTTTTTTTAAAAGTATTTAAGATAACATACGATCAAATTCTCTTTTTTTATGGTATTTGCTTCCATTCATAGACAATAGTCTCATCATTATAGTTAAAAATCCCAAAATCATGAGGAGAGTTTTTTTTTTTTTTAGTTTGAAAAACATTTCATCTAGAGTCATTGCTAGTGTCACTTGGAAACTATTAATATAGTATTCCCACAATTTATTTTTCTAAAGCTTTTTTAATTTTCCCAAAAGAAACATGGAATTATTCCTCACATCTTTTTATAATAGTTTATCTGTTCATCTGCCTTTTAATTGTAAAATCATAAAAGTGGCAAATTCTTCATGACTTGACATTCACAGGCTTCCATGGATGTTTCAGTGAAAGAAAACCAAATACAAAATGAACTTCACATATGAAACAAACCTAACTAGCATATTAATATAAATTGAGATTGTGATAGCAATCTTTGATACATATCCACATATCTTAGCAAAGATTGAGAACAGAAATGATCTCTATTAGGGTTCTCCAGAGAAACAGAAATAAAATGTAGGATTTATTATAAGGAATTGGTCCACACGATTATGGAGGCCTAGAATTCCCATCATCTGCCACCAGTGGTGTAAATTTTGGTCTGAGTTCAGAAGCCTTACAA
Organism: Varecia variegata; assembly: GCA_028533085.1. Taxonomy (NCBI): domain Eukaryota; kingdom Metazoa; phylum Chordata; class Mammalia; order Primates; family Lemuridae; genus Varecia; species Varecia variegata. Next base: position 9,651 of record JAQIFY010000617.1, read on the forward strand.
CCAGGAACACCAATGGTATAAGTTTCAGTCTAAGAGAAGAAGATTGATGTCTCAGCACAAGCAGTCAGGCAGAGAGAGAGAATTCCATATTCCTCTACCTTCTTGTTTTACTCAAGCCCTAAACAGGTTGGGTAATGCCCACTCACATTAGGGAGGACAATCTGCTTTAGTCAGTCCAATTCAAATGCTAATCTCTTCCGGAAATACCTTCATAGACACCCCTAGAAATAATGTTTAACCAGATATCTGGGCATTCCGTGGCCCTGTAAAGTTGACATATAAAATTAACCATCAAACAGTATTACAGTATCTTAAATAACACAAAGATTTATTTCTGCATGTTTATCACAGGTCAGCTGGGAGGCTCCACTCCCAGGAGCAATGTTCCTGGCAGGGGTTGGCCCATCAGGGTGGGAAGTTCTAACTGTCCCTCAGCAAGGGCACATGAATGATGGTCACTTTTATGAAATCTACTCTACCTTTGCTACTATTTGATATTAAAAACTATTCTGTATTTATAAATAAATACATGGAAAAGCAAATTTTTTTCTTATTTGAAAAATCCACCATTTTAAAACTCTCTTATATTCATAATTATCTATAGAAAATATACTACGAATACAGTGCTGACTTAGTTGTACCTTACAGAAACAAAGTATGTGAAAGGCAGAGAGAGCTGCATTAGAAACTTTTGAGAAGAGCAGAAAAGTTTATAAATATTATATAAATCAATGAGAATAAATGTGTGAAATGGTAGATTCAAATTAAAACAGAAAGACCAAGAATTAAATTACAAATTCAAATTAATATTATTTAAAACTCCATTAGGCTCTTGATTTTATATCTAAACAATTCCTAAAAAGGAACCTAGAGAGCTGCACCTGGAAGTTCTAGATCTCCTAATGCCTGCCTTTGCTTTCATTCTCTTTTACCATATCATTCATTTTTATTAAAGCCTTGCCATTAGTATACTCAGTGGAGTCTTGTGAGTTCATTCAGTTATCTAACCCTGTATAATTGATGCCTCCATCATTTTAGACAGTCTACTACAATTCATAATTCAAAAAATAACATAATATATCCATCCATTTATAAAACTGACACCCAAAAAGGTAGTCCCTAGTAAACCATTTATAATCTCAAATTTTTGGTTTAAACCTAAACTTTTCATTTTCTATTAGATGGAGAGGGTCAGAAGTACCTGCTTTTTTGTGAATACTAATTTTACTACTGCTGATACTACCGGTAATAATAATGTCTAAAATCTATTGAATGTTTACTACGGACCCATCATTTAAATCATTATATCATTTAGTTGTTACAAAAATTATATGAGATAAACAATAGCATTATTATAAAATTCCTAAGACTATATATAAATTCTCTAAACATACGCATATTCCAATATAAATATATTTTTCTGTGTACCTGCATATTCTAGATATAATGTCTCTCCATGGTCTTATTTTGATACTTTTATATTTATCAGGCTAATAGACTTTGTAAACTTTTCTTTACCAAACGATGTTGCCATGGGATATTTCTGGAACATTTTTTTCTTCCAGACAGATTGAGAAGAATAATTAAATTTTTCCTTTAGAATATGCATAACAAAGTTTTGTTTTTCTAAGATATATTTTATCCAAATTATTAATATCTCTTTCTACATCTGTGACTTATGAAGTATTTATTGAAATATTAATACAAAGCTGTCATCTGATTTGGAGTCTTAATTTTATGAACACAAGGATGGGTCCCAACCTCTAGAAACCAGAACTCCCTTAGTAACCATCCTTTCTTTGTCCAAGGGCTCTCTCTCCTTTACAGTGCCCTTAAACTGAAATCTTATTATCTTTATCTTAAAAGGCACATTTTTAATCCCACTTCTCAAAATATTTTGCATTGAATCTTTGAAAAAATTTCACCCAGGGCTGAAGATATTTGTCTCCCTTGAATATGCAAGTGCTTTGTTTTTTCAGCAGAAACCCTTATGGTCTGAGAGTTTCTTCTGGATTCCTGGGGGACAGTTGTGTGTCCTGGAATTTACAACAAACTTCTCATTCAAAATAATATTGGGGAAGACAGATTTGGTCATGCATTGTAAATATTACACAGAAATATGCATAAAGATAAGGAATGAATCCATTGACTCATTAACCATAAGGCTTTAAGAGGAAGTAGGGCTCCTTGGAGAAACAGCTGATTCTAGGCCTGGGACTGGGGTAGAAAAACAGGAACATGGAGCATCTTGTAGTGCCATGGAAAGGAAATTCTCTAAACACACACACACACACACACACACACACACACACTGATAAGGGTGTCAAAGGAACACAGGAGCCAACTGAAAGTTCTCCCAGTGGCTAAAGCTGAAACAATATGAGCAAAAATAAATAAATAAAATAAATATCCATGAGTACATATTTACATAAATAAATAATTAATAAATATATAAAAGAGGAGAAGAGACAAATCTCCCATGCAGAAGAATTCCAAATAATTTATCTAAATACTCCATCCTCCAAAAGGTTCAGTGTTGGCTGTGCGTAATGACATCTTTACAAGGAGTACAGTGTAGAGAGAAGAAAGAAAATGCGTAACTTCACAGCACAGAAACCTGACAAACACTACCTTAGTCAAGAGATCAAGGTCAGCATCAATAGGGATAAGTCCCAGCCTGGGCAATATAGCAAGATCTCATCTCTACTAAAAATGGAAAAATTATTTGGGCACGGTGGCACATACCTGTAATTTCAGCTACTTGGGAGGCTGAGGCAGGAGGATTGGATGAGCCCAGGAATTTGAGGTTGCTGTGAGCTACAATGACACAACTGTACTCTAGCCGGGGGGGGAGGACAGAGTGAGACCCTGTCTCAAAAAAAAAAACAAAAAAAACAGGGATAAGTCCTAATTAACATGATGAAATGGCATCTTGCTTTTACGGCCTTCCTTCCAAAGACCTATAACCTCTATCTAAACATAAGAAACACAATAGACAAATCTCAATAGAGGGACCTTTTACAACAGTGTTGCTCAAAACTGTCCATGATGGCTAACAACATGTAAGAAGATCACAAAATACGCTAAATAAAACAATAAGAAAAAAGTTTTGCCTGATATCAGATTACTGAATATTTAAGAAAAATCACATTACCCAATGATTGTAAACAACAGTATAAATTAATTTGAATATTTTTAAAGTAAAATGTTGAAATATACTAAACACTTCAACTGTTTACAACTTTTGACCCAGTGAGTTAATTTTAAAATACTGGTATTTTGCCTTTAGAAAATTTAGTAAAGGGAAAAAAGCTTCATGGTATATTCTCTAAAAAAAATTACTAGTGTAGAAACACTTAAAATAAATATATGATAATGCGAAAATAATTTTCATAGTATCAAAAAGGAAAGCTAAATTGAAAATTGTACTTGCAGTACAGTTATAAGGGTCAATAATTCCTATGCATCTAAAAATTAAAGGCAACACCAAAAATTTAGTAATTATTTTCTACTGGAATTGTCTACAGGAAATTTTAAAAATCTTCCTGCCTCTCTGAAACCTATTAAATTTTTACCTATTTGTTACATTCATATAAGCACTCTTTGAAACTATCAATATGATATGATAAAATATGATTATAAATATAGCATATAACTGTGTGGAGATTAAGTATCTTGCCCTAAAAAAATTAAAGAAAAGAAAAAAGTGAACTGAAAAAATCAAAGAAAATAGGTACTCTTTAATTAGGAGAATTCATTGGCTCATTTTAGCCATATAAAACAAAAATCTAATGTCAGATTCTGGATAAACTACAATGATTTCAGAAGCACTGCACAAAATGGTGAATCCATTTCCATTTTCCAAGTTATGCTCCAAAAAAAGGAAAAGAATGATGAAGCCGATCCTGATGGCTGAAAAAGTGATAATCCAGATTCGCATTATTCCAATATCCTCATTAAAAATAAGACTCATAAAAGATTACTGTATAGAGTGAGGATGCACATGAAAAACTTTTTGAGACAAATGTGTAGTGGGAATCAACTAATAAGGAAAGGTGTTTTCTACAAACCATTTATAAAATTTCAAATACACAAGAAGAAGAATTGGTATGTATACAAATGAGACAGTATGAGCAAGCTACCTTCATTTCCAAAAGGGCAGATAGATAGACAGACAGACAGACATGATTAGAGAGATCAATAGATAATGAATGGTTGTTGGAAATACAGATAAATAGCATCAAAAGAATAACATATCTATTGACATGGAAACTAGCAAGGGTTTCTTTTGAGAAAACAATTTATAACAAGAACCACAGGATACCTCCATTAAATCATGTAAAAAGCTATAAATAAATAACATTTTTTGAGTAAAATATAGCAAGGATGAGAGTTACAGAGTGAGAAATAGAAAATGAATTATGATTTTTTTCAGAAGTTATGTTAATATTTTCTTTTAAGCCACCTACATATTTTGGCAAATCGTAGTGTAGATAACAATGCTAATGAAATAAGAAGCCCTATAAAAATTCTACTTAGCCAAGAAAATGCAATTAGAGCCAAATAGTAAAATTGATAATAATGTGATGCTGTACTAATAAGAATACATGAAGCTAGGCTTGTTACACTTGACTGTAATTATATCACTAACACCTGAGAAAATGAAAGTTGATTAATGAGAAACAGATGCTAATTTTGAAGCCTGCAAATTCAAATATGTTCGTGAAGATGTAGTATGTTAATTAAGTATAATACGCATCATATACCATAAATTATAAGAAAACAATAAAAATTGTTTTAAGGAATTGTTATAAAATGTAACATGATAGGAAAATGGATCAAAATTAACATAAGTTGAAATATGGGTGGTTTTAAATTATAGCTTATTCAGTGCTGTTTAATAATAATAATCAAAACTAATAGTTTCATAGCTACAAGAAATGTTAATGCACTGGTACGCCAATTTTATTAATTACGTATTTGTTCATAAAACTAATCTGAATTTTAGCCTATAAGCAAAGGTTGAGATACAATATGAAATGACCATTTTTTAGAAAGTGTAGATTCTGCATGTGACTAAAGTTCCTATAAGTCACATTAACATTGATGGAAACAAAATTTTGTAATAATTAAACATTAGTATAATGGTAAATTTCATTTGGATTGAAGAAGATATAATGAACTCTGATTTTCTTTATTTTTAATTACTCTGCAAAGTTGTTTATTTCTTAATTTCAGCAAAGTCCCTTTGCTTCTGGAAGATCTT